>JAESVK010001058.1:102457-122409 GCA_017140935.1 Hamamelis virginiana
CCAAAAATGATAGAAATATTGAATCTTTGAAAAAGTGGGCTCTGCTTTCAAACATGCATGAATCTTAAACATTGCATCTGCTTTCAATTTTGATATCTTTGGCTGATTATTCCCCTGCCCCATTTTCCTAATTACCAGATTTTTCATAGATTTGGTGAGATTAATTTGTAAGTAACATGTCAATTTCTCCTTTTTAAATTTATGGTACTCATTGGTCAATATATATAACTTAATTGACTAAAAAAAACACATTGCATTTGGTTCTTTGGTCTCCACCATTATTAACTGGTTAATTTGAACCTTGGTCAATAGCTTGGACCACAACCTCACTCGGGTCCAGCTCTACCTATGCACCTCCTTTGGCTTCTTTGGCTTGTCTGTCAAAAGTGTAGTAGACCACAGAGAGTAAAGGGTCAGTCCTAATTAAAACAAAGATATGATTTGAATTTATACCCTTTAGCATTGATAAATCACTCTCTAGAGTAGAATGCTGGCAGCATGTCTAGGATCCTCAAAGCACATGAAATGCTCTTAATATCTGTTTGGTTCACAAGGAAAGTTGTAAGAAAAATAAATTTTTTTACTTTTTGCGATTTCTTTCTTTCTTTCTTTATTATTTTTATTTTTTTTAAGTAAAAAATGAGTTAAAGGTGAAGTCCAGGAATATTTTTCGACAATCAAACATACAAAAAATGAGAAAAATAAATTCTCTCTTTTTTCCATTTTCTTTTCCTACCAATCAAACAGAGCATTGGGTAAGCATGACAGCACTCCTAATTGTATGGTATGTGGAGGTGATTCAGTTGTGTATCAAGGCCCTCTTTGGTCAGCAATCACTCTCTCTAAGCAGTAAAGCTCACTCCATTTTTCTAGCTTCCTACAATATCTGAAGTTTGAATTTTACAGTGTTTTTAATAAAATGAAAGGGAATTCATTTGTCCATTCAATTAAACTCAATTAACAATTTAAACGTGTTAGGGTGTTCCATCGAAATCGAATGGACCTGAACATATATACTTGAAGTTGTAATCGATCCTTGCTAAGGTTCTCCTTAATTGTGTTGATTTGCTCAAAAAAATTATGAGTTATTTAGTGAAAAGTCCCTCAAATAAGTCTGGTAATCTATTAAATTCCTGATTTTTTTCTCTAACCCAATAGATTCCTGCCATTCTAATTAGAGTAATGCTAGATGAACCAAATCTTAGGCCAAAATTTTTAAACCAAATGATGTGTCAAAATAATACAGTCTTGATTTCTGTGTATTTCAAAAATACACAAAAATCAAGACAATATTATTCTGACACATCATTTGGTTTAAAAAATTTGATCCGAAATTTGATTCACTTTAGCTTTTTTCTTCTAATTATAGTACAAATAAGTCAACTGTTTTTTATTTAAGACGCAAATACCCATGAGATTTCATTTTTGGCAGAATCCATTTCACATAAATTATTATTAATTCCTTTAATAATCTTTCATAGTTTATCTCAAATACAAATTTGAATTATTACAAGAAGATAAAATATTGTAGATTTTATTTTCATTAATTATCTCTTATACTATTCATTCTACATAGAATATCTCCTTTATCCCCATTTTATTATTCATATCACCTTGACTATATGTAGAACGCATATGTATGTGTATTTTCTCTGGATGAAATTTATGAAATTTATATGTGTGTTTTCAAATATGTACTTTGTTAAATATATGTTTTCAAATATATATATATATATATACACACACACAACGTAAGTAAAAACCACAAATACCTATAAAAATATAAATTTACATATGTTTTACTACTCATAAACATATGAAAATCAAATATAAATGTATATATTTAAGACAAAAATTTCAACTTTATATGTCCTTTGTTAGGACCAAGATACAATAAAAAGTATACGAAGAAGTTTGGCGGATTTGTGTACTCTATCGGCTAAAAAAGGAGCTTCCCGATGTTAAAATACCCGATCACATATGGGTATGATGAAAATTAAACTTGAAAAATTGCAAAAAATTCAAACTTTTTTACTTACAAAAATCCAAAACTCTCATAAACCAACATATATATATATATATACAGAAATGATCTAAACAAATATACCTGACTTAGATGAAAGTCAGCTAAGATATAAGAGGTGTTGAATGAAAGTCAGCAGTAGTAACTCATTCAATGTCTCCTAACTTTTAGCTCACTGTCATCTAAGTCAGGAATACCTGACTAGATCATATATATATATATATATATATATATATATATATATATATATATATATACTCACATACGTAATGTGATATGAATAAAAAAAAAATGACATTATCGAAATGTGTTCTCTAACTTAAAAAGGGTACCTTTTTAAGACCTATACGGTGAAACGTAATTCCTTGAAGTCTTTTACGTCGATTTTGGCGAAATATGAAATTTCCAACCACCTCTTATGAAGCTTCCGTCTCCTCCTATAAAGTCTCCGGCCACGACTCGAAGATTATGACTGGAAAGAGGTCCAGCGTAGAAAGTCTCAACTTGTTCTGAATTTATTTTGAAATAAATTATATCCCTTGTTATTTTACGGGATATTCATCTTCTATTTTGGAAAGTAGCAACCTCTTTTATGACATATCGGGCTAATGTTGTCTTCTTTATAAGAAATGGTAATTTTTCCAAGAAATTGACTGAAGGACCTACCGAATTACTACTTTTCTTCTTTTGACATGCATATCGGTCTAAACATATAAAAGGAAGTACCTATCACTAATTAAATGCAAAGTATAATGAAACAACTCAATTTTCATGGCCTATTCAAATTGCCCTTTGTTTTTCATTAAAAAGCCCATTTGCCCTCTTCAATTTTGGAGTGGACTGGTCATTGTGTGGGTGATGGCCCACTAAATAGAACCCCTTTTGTTTTTTGGCCAATGAGATATTCACCCTCACTAGTCACTGGACACGGACATGGTTACCATCACTGATCACTCCACATCAGTTAATGCTTGAAAAATCAAACTGGTGATTGGTTCTACAACAAGAGTTAAACTTCAAACTTTTTGTTTTTTGTCATAAGTATCAAGACCAACTGTTATATCGCGGGGTTTCTAAATTAACCAATTGAAATAGAGTTAGACTGAAACTCATAATGTTGTCGGGATTGTTGACACTAGGTTGTTCCAAAATTACCCAAAATCCCATTCTTATGATTCAAGATCGTTTTTGAAAGGAAAAAAAAAAAAAAGGTATTTTGGAGTGAAATGTAACCAATGGAGAATTAGAATAATTCCATGCCTGAAAAGCATATTCAAACTGGGCTACCACCCTTCTTTACTATAAAAGTAGCCTTTTGAACCACCTCTTTTTTGGTTTTTTTGTAATGTTATTCATATGGGTAAAGAGGAAGAGCATTACTATTTACAGAAAGAATTCAAAGATAAAAGAGATTTTAGTTTAGGATCGAGTTGCAAGTGTTGAGACTTAGAAAATTTTTAGAAAACAGTCCAATGGAGGAATTTCATCCAAATTCCTAGGAAATGCTTTGACAGGTTGATCGGCAGTAGTAATATTCTGTAATTGCAATTTCTTAATTAGAAACAATTTAGCTTAATTAATGAGAAAATCGATGTATTTAATTGTAACAACAATATTGTGGCCAAATCCGTTTTGTAAAGTGGCATAGTGTACATATATTATGAATCAATCCTCTAGGTTTTATCAGAATTTCGAAAATACTTGTAATTAATTTTTTTATTTAATTAGCCAAATCTGTTTTGTAAAGTGGCATAGTGTACGCTTGTAATTAATTTAATTAGGATTCTAGTTGTCCTTTGTGGACTTGTGTCAGTCCATACGCTTCAAATCAATTTCTACCTCATGTTGGGTAGATTAGACCCAATAGAATTCGCACCATAGCATGACACAATGTGCTGGTGCCAAGATAATAATTTGGAGCAATTGAGGAGTACGGTTTAATGCATAACAAATCGTGTACCCTTCGGACCAACTTCTCCACATGCACAATGGCAATGTAACAAAAGAGACGCAGAGGGTTCCGAATTTTCAATTGTCATATGTTATGATGGATAACTAATGATTAAAAAAATATTAAAATTAAAAATTGCATGTATTGGTACGTATATTTATAAGTTTATGCGGGAACTTAGATTTTTAATCAATGTGTAATTCGTATTTTAACATTTGTAACATCAACCGTTGGATTAGATATTCTTTTTATGCATGCCAGGCATGCCAAAAATCATAGTGATCTACCCGTCGGTTTTTAAAATACAAACCGTGAAAAACTGTAACAATTTTTACCTTTTGATGCTGTCACAATTTTTTATATTTTATATTTGGAAAAATTATAATTTGCCCCCTAAACTATTGGCCTTTTTAAAATTTCCCCCTATGGTATCAATTGAAAAAATGTGTCCCCTGAACTATTTTAATGTAATAAATTGCCTCATTCTGTCTGTTTAAAATGATGTTTGACTTGTTATTTTTTTATGCAGTATTTATTCTAAACTGCTAATGTGTCTATAAGGATATCGGTGATTTTTCATGATTTTTCTCAATACATTTTAATTTTTATGAATTATTTTCACTATACGGTAAATAAAATTTATAATAAATAGAATGGGTCACGTTCCCCTTACACCCTATTTTGACACCTATGTTTACACTCATTTTAAAAACACTACTTATGATAAATATTTTGACGAACTAACCGTTGGATTCGATATCTTTCTTATACACGTTATGTATGCCAAAAATCATAGTGATCCAATGGTTAGATTTTAAGAAAAATAATATAAAAACTGTGATGTTTTTTATTAATAAAAAAAATATAATAGTTCTTCACAATGATATTTTTCAAAAACTAACCATTGGATCACTCCGATTATTTTCATACATGACAAACATAAGATAATTATCTAATCTAACGGTCGATTTCTCATAATATTCGACCTACAATGGTATTTGAAAACGAGGTGAAAACATAGGTGTCAAAATATGGTGTAAGGTGAAAACATTTGGTGTGCATGATATTTAAAATATATATATATATATATATATATATATATATATATATATATATATATATATATATCTTATCCAACAGTCGGTTTTTTAAAATACATATCCTATATTGGTTGAAAACTCAAGTCTTCAAATAAGCTTATCTGTGTATGCACCTATAAGAAAATCTCTCTCTCTCTCTCTCTCTCTCTATATATATATATATATATATATACATAAATAGAAACCCTTTTATAAGGTGTACTTTATGCAAAATTTGTAAAGTGACTCACATAAGGCCAAATTTATAACAGATTTTGAAAAACTAAAGATTGGGTTAGATACAGTTCTTATAAATTAATTTCATGTTCGCCTAAAATCACAATAATCCAACGGTAGTTTTTTTTTTTTTTTAAAATGGATTAGATAAAAATAGTGATATTTTGAAGAACAAAAAGTTAAAATTTTCCACAACGATTGTTTTCAAAAACAACTGCTGAATCATTGTGATTTTTGGCGAACATAAAATTTATTAGAAGTTTATTTAATCCAAGTATTGATTTTTCAAAATATGTTATGGATTTGGCCATCACTTTAGTCCAAAGAATTAAATATAGTACCCAGAGATATATTGATGGTCCCAACACACACACACACACACACAGAGTTATATATAATGGATATTATTAGTTAAACATGTAAATTTTCAGCGTAACTCTGCAAAATAATAAACTAAACTATAATACACAATTTAAAATCAAAATATTGCAAATTAAACATGTATAAGATAAGTTTATGTTATATTTGGTATAATATGGTGTGCCGTTCTGGACAAAATAAATCCCAAATTTCTACAAATTTTATACTGAAATGTTACATAACATTAAAATTTTAAAATATATATAATTTACAAAATAACAAATAAATAAATCAATAATCTTGTATGCAAAATAATCTCCACCTCAGACCGATACTTACCAAAATATCGGTAAAGATATGCAAGTCTAATATCGTATTGATACCCAAATAGCATACCGGAGACATATATTTTATTCCATGCTTTAAACAACGTTGCATAAAACTGATAAAAGAGATTGGCCATGGAAGGCTAGAGTTTTATTAGGGAGTAAGAACTTGGGTTGGAGTGAGAATTTGGGCTAGGCTAGGACTTCTATTTTACTGAAGTAACAGGAAAGAAAAAAAAAAATTTGGGCCAAGCTCACCTAGGCTACAGCCGAGGGGAGCCCCAACTATTTCGGCCCTATTTATGGATAATTTTATATAAGTGAATTAAAATAATATTATTTGTCATAATTCTTTGAATTTAATCTTAATTATCTCAACTTACTTACATGAATACGAATATCAAGCTTTATGTCCGTAAATTAAAATAAAATAAATTTTGAAGAATCGAATAATAATTTATTATTGTATTATGAAGACATTGGTCTTAAAAAGAGAGAGAAAGAAGAAATAGTAAAGGAATACTGGGGTTGCAATGGGGATCTTAAAAGCATGCATGTCCTATCATTTTGAAATGTAAATTCATTTTGGTATTTTGAAAAATAAATCGTATCATTAAATACTCTTCTTATGCATGTCAAAAATCATAGTGATTCAATAGTTGATTTTCAAAACACGGATTGTAAAACAATTGTTTTGTAAAACAATTGTGACAAAATTTAATTGTAGACACAATCATGGGTTTTTACCTTTTATAATTTAAAAACTAATCATTGGATCACTGTAATTTTTGTTATGCATGACACGTAAAGATTACTCTAATTTTTGGGATGCATAATATGTATAAAAGAGTATCTAATCAAATGGTCTATTTTTCAAAATGCGTATTATGTGGTTACCGATAGATATAGACTAATAATTTAAAATGTCAGAGAGTTCTTACCTGATTATTTCTATATCGTACATATATAATAATTGGAGAAATTATATTTTACCCCTTGGGTTTTCACGTTATATCCCTATGGTTTCGATTGCATCATTAATGCGCCCCATAAACTATTAGATTGTATTAAATTATCTCCTTTTTATTAGTTAGCCATTTTTTTTTTTTTTAACCGAAAAATTGTGTTAGACTGTTAGGCTTGTTATTTTTTTATATCGTATTTATCCTAAATTTCTAATATGACTATAAGCATATTAGTGAAATTTCATGATTCTTATTGACATATTTTAAATTTTATGAATTATTTTTTCCATACAGTAAATAAAATTTATAATAAATAAAATATATTGAGAAAAATCATTAAATTTCACCAGTATGCCTATAGATCCATTAGCAATTCAATATAAATATTGCAAAAAAAAAAAAAAATAACAAGCCTAATATTATTTTTCAGTAAGAAAAATAAATGACTAATTGATAGAAGAATATGGTAATTTAATATTCCGTACAGTCTAATAATTTAGAGAACGTAATGATGCAATCAAAATTACGAGGATAACATGAAAACAACTAACAGTTCATGCAAAGTGTAAAATACTAAAATGTTAACAAGGATAAAAAATAAATAAATTAAAATCCAATTGAGGCCATGGTCTCAACTCTCAACTTCTAATTTGACTAGGGCCACGTGCGAGTGTGAGAGCTAGTGATCTCACATACGCTGGTTTTGGCTGGTACAGTTGCTGCCCGTTATTAACGGCTATACGGACCGGAACTGGAGTTTTTTTCCAAAATAACCGTATAAAAAAATATATATACCATATTGACCTTCTGCAAAAAAATATATACAAGAGTGACCCTCTGACCTGGTCAAACCCAATAAACCGCTGTTTCAAACAGCGGTTATTATGTTAATTTAATGAACCGTTGTTTTTATGATAAAGAAAAAGTAAAAAAGGTTCACTGGTCCCCTCACTTCGCGACAGAACCAGTGGTCCCCAAAACTTCTCCGACCTTTCTCCTTTCTTCTCCGACCAAACACGCCGGTAACCGCCATATCCGAACCCCGTTTCGTCATTCTCGCCGGATTAGAAGCTTCAAAACCATATTCCACTTCTCGTGAGTTTTCAGAGAACCCCCAAACCCCATTTATCCGACGAAACCCGCCGTCTTCTCCGACGAGGTGGCCGTATACCGCCATTTTCGAACTGTTTTGCTCCATTCTCGCCGGATCAAAACCCCCAAAACTCTTTTCCTCCATTCTCGTGACGTTTCAGAAAACCCTCAAACCTCATTTCGGCCATTAATGACCAAATAGCCATCTTCCCTGACCTCATTGCCGCCTTTCTTAGCGGATAGTTGCTCGTTGGACTGTAACAGTAGGAGCTGTGGTCTGAAAAACCTCCCCGATCGTGACACAGAAGGTTCTCTCTCTCTCTCTCTCTCTCCCTCACTGCCATTTTGTGGACTATGTGTTGCTATGGAATAGTCGAGCAGACCACATTGTTGTACAGCATACTGATGCTCCAGATGCCACAAATATTTATATGGCATGGTATGGGTCAATCACTCGTCAGAGGATTGGACCTCCGACTCAGCTGCCACCGCAGCCACCTCCGATGCAGTATGAGCCATCGGGATCCAGGACTCATGCATTGGTAGGCCATGCACGTGACTATTCGTATGAAACTTATATTTGGATTATAAAATGTGTACTTGTATAACAAAACATATCTTCTATATGTTTCAGGTTAACACTATGATCGCCGTTGTCAAACGTTGTGCTATGGCGTTGCGTCACAACATTGATGACTATGCACGTTCCGCATTTGAAGAGGTGATGGGTATGTGCACAACCACAATAGATCATGTTGGGGAGCACGATCATTTGAATAGAGAATTAGCCATGCATGATGTTGCGGATCGAGCCAGAGGTGGTCGAGCAAGGGTTAGAGGTCGTCGAAGCGGTAGACGAGGCGGTGGACGTGTACCTGCAGCTGCAGCACCAGCTGATGATTTCACTGTTGGTCCTTCACAACTGACACAGTTAGGCACAGGATCAAGTGCAAGACGTGAGGATGATGCTGAACCGTCGCATCGACATAAGAGAAGGACGTCGAGGAATTGATGTATTTCTAGTATATTATGCGATCTTGTGCATCTATATATATATAGATTGTGGCTTGTGTATGATTTGTTGTGTATGATTTGTGATTATGGATTGTGGATTATGCTGAACCGTTGGGATTATGGATTGTGGCTTGTGTATTGACTTGTGGATTATGCTGAACTGTTGGGATTATGATTTGTGGAATGTTTTGTGACTTGAATGTATACAAAATTGTAACAGGGATATGTATGAAGGAATTATGGTCTAAAGAGAGGGGGGAAGGGAAAAAAAAAATCCTTCTAAAACCGCTGTTTCAAATAGCGGTTTATTCAAATTTTCTCATAAACCGCTGTTTCTAACAGCGGTTTATTGGTTTGACCCAGTCAGAGGGTCACTCTTGTATATATTTTCGCACGAAGGTCAGAGTTGTATATATTTATTTTTAAAAGGTCACTTTTAAAAAAAACTCCCGGAACTGTCCTTATCTGTTTCCTTTATTATAATCTGGCCGTATCAGTTGATTGATGAAAATTACTATAACTGTCAAAATAATAATACGATTAATACTATTCATTGTTACAGTGAATTACTATAAGTATTGATATAAGAAAAAAATGATGACAGTTTTGAAAAATCACCGATAAGTGTTCTTAAAAATTCACTGTCCTTATTTCTTATATCGATACTTGTATCGATTCGTTGTAATAATCATTGGTTGTTTCATATTTGGTTGTAACAGTTGGTTTCTCATTGTTTGGTCCATATCAAAGTTTGGAAGACACTTAGTTTCACTCATTATTATTGTATGTATATTTTTGTCTTATTCAAAAATAAAAAATAAAAGAAAAATAAAAAGAAAAAAGGTATTTGTTGTAACTTTTTCAATGGAATGGAATTGTTAGTACAAAAATGGTATGGCATGTTGTAAATTTTCAAGCATAAATTATCTACATTTTATAAGCAAATAAATCCTAATTAAGGTAGTTCCAAAGCGATTTGAATAGTTCAGATACTTCGTCTTAATATTTTTGTTATTTTTAAAATTGATTAAGATTTTTTAATTTTCTATTAACTGTTTTTTTTTTCTTTTTTTTTTAAATATAGTCTTAATATAGGTTTAACCACATTAGAACAATAACTATATATATGGTGCTCTAAGTCCAGAACAATAGTAAATCCCAATTTATTTTTTAAAATTTGTCAACCAAAACGTACCAAAACTATAGTCATAGAAACGGCCCCACAAGTCATCGGGACTAGCCTTGTGGTAAGGGCATAAGAGAAAGAAGATTAGAGTTAGGTTAGTTTAAGAAATCGAATCTTGTCCTATATAAAAATATAAAAATAATAAATAAATAAATTTAAAAAACCGGCCCGACCCGCTCAAACTTCGCAAGTTGTTTGAATTCCTAGGACCGTCAAAAACCTGACACATTATTGGACAGTACCGCTCACGCACTGAAAGACATCCCAAATCTGTTATTTTGCGTTAATATAGTTGTTGTTTTTTATTTTTTTTATTTATTTTTATTTTTTTATAAATAAAATGAAAGGAGTACATCCAAAATTATTGTTATGGACTTATGGCATGAGTGGGGTCACTTTGGACACCAAAACGCTACGCAGCACCACCGTTGTTGATTTTTCACACATCCACAGGCCAAAATCAAACACCATCAGAATCCACCTCTGCAGCTCCACCTCAGCTGCCACCTCTGTCATCGTGGATTACCGCCTGAGAAAAAAAAAATCATGTTTACCAACCGATCGACCTCCTTTCACCAATCACCTCCACCACATTCCAGCCGCCTTCTAAAAAGCACCACCACATCGCCACCTCCACCGGCGGCAAAAATTGGTACTGCCTCCAGGTGAGGGACCGAAACTGGTGGCCCAATGGGTTGAATATGGTAGTTGTTCATGATGATGATGATACCGGTGGCGATTGACCGTGATGAAGGTAGCCGGCGGTTATGGTCCAGGAGTAAGTGATTTTGTACTAGCTTATAGAGAAACAGAAGACTGAGTAGGTATAATGCTAAGCTATGCATATATATATTATATCATATAAAACCAAGTACAACAGATCGGAGCATCAAAAGGCTCATGAAGTGATATATAAAATAAATCATAAAAGAACGAATTACAACAAACAGGATGCAAAAGGCTTGCTCATACATACATATATGTATATATATATATAAGCATAATTATGGTAAGGAGACCATCAGAGTATCAGATCATATATATATATATATATACACACACACACACATACTATTTTGGGTTCGGAAGGATGGCCCTCTTCTCCAATTCTTTTACATCTTGAAGCTTGTTGGAGGGAGGTGCTTGAGAGGGAGAAGAGAAGAGAGAAGCAATAGATTTGGATAAGTAATCATACATCATCCTCTTCACTAGTCTCCTCTTTGGTTTTATCAATGACTCCTTTGCTTTGCCTCCCACCCTTTTCTCATCACCCGGCTTCGCCTCCATCTCTTTCTAAGAAACTTTTTACTTTTCCAGTACGTGGTGTCTCTCTGTAAGTAAATTGCTTATCTAGTGCTAAGAAGTAAGGATCGGATGTATAGGGCCTATAGGCATTTATATCAATAGAGAATGTGTATTTGGAGAAGGTTCAGAGTAATTTCCTTTTCATTTTATGCATCCTCCCTTAAAAGCGCCATTGGATTGTTGACACGTTGCAAATGAATGACATCAGACGTCCTCAGTTAGGTCTAATGCTTTCAAACCCCAAACATGTGCTGACGTGGATGTCGCGCTATAGACTTTGTTCGTCAGCATTAACCCAATTCTGTCATGCTTTGCTGTACATGCAATCTGTCCTCTAGCGCCAACTTGTTGTACATGAGAGTCAAATATTGAAAAAGGGCAAATACCACTGCACCACCGGAGACAACTTTTCGATACCTTAGATTCGATGGGATTGAATCTTAGCCATCCATTTGTTTAAATAGATGAATATGATGATAGAAATCGAAAGAGTCGGTTTTCTTCCCAGTTCCCACCTGAATCCTTCTCTCTCTCCTTCACGCTTTCTCACCCACTTTAAAACCGTAGGCAAATAATGTGGCACAGTTTATAATAAGAATTTTAATCAAAATAGTTAAAAATGAATAATGCAGTGTAGCGCGCATTTCATTTGAGATAATTGTTTGGATAAAAGAATTTGGACTATGTAGCATTTTTTTTTTAAATTTAATATATATTACAATAAATAGAAAAAAAAAAGAAAAAAACAACAAATTATTACTCATCCTTTTAATATTATATATATTAAGGAGAATCTTTGGATAAACTTTAGTATGTTCTGGACCTATTGGTATGGAATCCAAAATCTAAGGGGGTCTGGATAATTTTCCCTTGATAATATAAAAAAGAAATATTAGTGAACTTAGAATAACATGTTATATTATATAATATTATGTTGACATGCATGTGTTCAAACTTTATGGGATATATATTGCTTTTGGGTATGCTACCCAAAAAGTATCGATCATAGAATTAATTTCCTTGAAAAAGACATGTCTACAGAAGCACTGATGATCTACCAATCGAAGAATGATTGAATGAGCCCTCATCACTTTGTGAATTCATATAAGTAAACTTAAAAGAGAAACAAGCTATAGTATTTTTCCTGTACAAATTCGCATATGAAGTAGAGGGGGATTCAACAGGTTTGATTTAAAAATTAAAAATTTATTACCTATATTCAATTTTCAGAATCAATCACAATGTAAACCAATAGCATAAAAATAATCTGCAAGCAAATTAATTCATCTAGAAATTCAATATAACATAGACTAACTATGGTTTATCATGCAATATACAAAGTATACCAAAGAGCTGGATTTGGGATGTTGTATTAATAATATTGATATATACCGAGTAATCAAATCCAATTGATTAACACCTGAATTTTTTGGTGGAAACCCAAATAGGGAAAAAATTATGGAATTGCAGCCCAGAATTAATAATTGAATGCAATATGGTATACTTTAAAGACTAAGGGCCTGTTTGGGTTAATTTTTTTCTAAAATCACTTTTGGATAACTATTACTTCACAAACTCCTTAGAATTCTGTTCAAACCATGTCTCCACGTATCAAAATTTTCATACTAGAAGTGATTGTGGCAAAAGTTGCAAGATACCACTTCCATGACGAAAGTTTTGTCACTACCACTTTCATGACGAAAATTCAAATTCACAGTGGACTGCAAGGAACCAAAAATATGTTCCATAAGATAAAAATGTGCTAAAATTTTTACATGATAAAAATTTTACTATTTTACATGGTATAAAAATGTGCTAACTTGAAGGGAAAAAAAAAATCAGAATCAGATCAGAACAAAACTAACATCCAACAAATTTTGACCAAAGTTTCAATATTTCATTACATTTTCTGTGCAATTACCTAAGCAAGACGACACATGCACGATTTTGCCAATACACGCGATCGCAGACAGTAAATATCATGATAGCCTGTGAGGCGGACCGTGAAAGTGAGTCATCCACGTGTCGGCCGTGCCAATGCAACGAGCAAATATAAAGAAAATAGTTTTCGAGACGAGCTTGAATGATGGGCGAAGATCGAGAGACGGACTGTTGCTGGAGAGACAGAAGGTAGTGAAAGTGACTATCTCAGCTTCATAAAAACAACAACTGCCACTCCAACGGCCAGTGGAGAGAGAGGAGGAGAGGAAGAGCTTAAATTTATAGGATTAAAGTGTATATTTTAATATATAAGAATAATTAAAAAAATAAAAAATAAAGAAATTGAAAAAAATTAATTGGATATATTATTAAAAAAAAATTAAATAATACAAGTAAGGGAAAAAGTACACTCTGGAATCAATTTTTTAATTTAAAAATGAAAAATAATTAAGAAGAAAGGGGAAAAGTTGTTGGAAAATGGAGAAATTAGTGTGAAACCACCAATTTACTTTCCCTAAACTGATGATACTGATGGAGATATTATTGATACTGATTGAGATATTATTGGAATCATTGCTTAATTCTTGGATCTGATAGATAGTCTTTTATTTATTTCCATTGTATATAGGATTATTTCCTTTTCTATTTTCTCTTTTTCAACGATGCTTTTGTATATATAATACTTCTATACTATTCTGTAAACAGTGAAGTGAATACAAGAAAAGTATTTTCTTAATTTTTGTCATGGTATCATAGCAATAACGCTCTTGGAACCCAATAAGTCTTCTTTGTTCTTGCTCCATCTTTTAACATATGTTCTTTTGGTATTTGTTTTTATGGCTGACAAAACAAATGCTGAAAAGAATAATACGGGCAAGAACATTTCTTTCACTTTGCATCCCTCAGACAATCCTGGAGCTATATTGGTGTCATCTCTCTTAAATGGAGACAACTACACCACGTGGAGCAGAGCAATGATCAAAGCTCTTAGCGCCAAAAACAAGTCTGGATTTATCAATGGAACTATTACCAAACCTACCGCTGCTGATGAAAGTTATGTTCTTTGGAAGCAATGTGATGACATGGTCGCATCATGGATCATGAATGCTATCATTCCAGAACTTGCAGGAGATGCAATTTATGCAGAAACAGCAAGAGACTTATGGAAGGATCTTGAAGAAAGGTTTTCACAAGTCAATGGACCCCGTATATTCGAACTGCAGAAAAGGATCGTTTCGATATCACAAGGTCAGGATGCTATGACTATTTATTATTCAAAGATGAAGGCTTTGTGGGATGAATTGAATCTTTATTCACCTATACCACCATGCACTTGTGAATCTAGCAAGACTCTAGAAACCTATAAGGACAGAGATCGTACCATGCAGTTTTTAATGGGTCCTGAATGAAACATATATGGGGGTACGTGGCCAAATATTGTTTATGGACCCAATTCCAACTATTGGAAAGATTTTTTCTTTGTTGCTTCAAGAAGAGAGGCAACGAGGAATCTCAATGGCACCAACATCGTCACAGGACAACGCTGCATTTGCTGTGAAAAGAAATAACTATTCAGAAAAGCTCGGAAAGCAGAACAACTCGAGCATCTCAAAACCAAGCTGTGATTTTTATGGAAGGCAAGGACATGTTAAAGAAAAATGTTACAAGCTACATGGGTACCTTCCAGGTCATAAGTTCTACAAGGGACCAAACCAACAAAACCAGTCCCTTCAAAATCAAGCATCAATCAACCACGTGTCTATTGCCCTGTCCACCTCTGAGGCTTTTTCTTTCACTCCAGAGCAATACCAACAAATTTTAGCCTTAATTGGTTTTCAGCCAAGTTCAAACTTTGTAGGTAACAGCCTTCCACAAAGTAATCTATCAGGTATTGCTTTAAATGTCATCTCCTCTGCAAACTCCATTTCTTGGATTGTTGATTCTGGTGCTACTGACCACATAGTTTCTTCTCCTTCATTATTTCTCATATCACTTCATATTGCTCTAGAAGCGTTCAATTACCAAATGGTTCAAACATCCATAACTCACATTGGAATTGTTTATTTGACTTCCAATATTGTCTTAAAAAATGTGCTATGTGTGCCAAGCTTTAATGTCAACTTGATATCAGTTGCAAAAATCATCCAAGATGCCAATTGTATGGTTGTTTTTTACACCAATTCTTGTCTTATACAGGACCAGTTCTTGAAGAAGACGATTGGAGCGGGTAGATTACATAATGGCCTATTTGTCGTGAAGTCATTTTCTGATATACCTAGATGTTCTCAAGTCACATCTTCTTCAGACCCTATCTTATGGCATCAACGTTTAGGACACCCTAGCTTTAGTCATGTCAAATTACTTTCCAAATATATTTCTGGTTTGAGTCCTTTTGTTGAAACTCAATTATGTGAAGTTTGTCCTCTTGCTAAACAAACCCGTTTTCATTTTCCTCTGAGTAATAAAAAAATCTGTTGCTCTTTTTGATTTGATTCATTGTGACATTTGGGGTAAATATCATACACCTTCTTCTAGTGGGGCTCATTATTTCCTTACTATTGTGGATGATTGTACAAGGAGTACCCGGACTTTTCTTATGATAAATAAAAGTGAAGCACGTCTCCTTTTACAATCATTTTATGTTTATGTTGAAACTCAATTTGGTAGAAAGATCAAAATAATTCGTTCAGAAAATGGTTATGAATTTGACATGAAAGAGTTTTATCAAAATGAAGGAATCATCCACGAGATGAGTTGCACCAACACTCCTCAACAAAATGGGGTTGTGGAGAGAAAACATGGCCATTTGCTAAATGTTGCCAGAGCCTTGCGTTTCCAAGCCAACCTTCCAATTCATTTTTGGGGTGAGTGTGTTTTGACTGCTATATACCTAATAAACAGAACCCCTACCCCTCTCCTTTCAGGAAAAACACCTTATGAATTGCTTTTTGGATCCATTCCTTCTTATAATCATCTGAGAGTGTTTGGTTGTTTGTGTTTCGCAACTAATACAAGTGCTGCAAAAACCAAATTTGATTCAAGAGCGTCCCGTTGTGTTTTCCTTGGTTATCCATATGCAAAGAAGGGGTATAAGCTATATGATTTGAACACCAAAAGAATCTTTGTTCCAAGAGATGTTCAATTTCATTAAAATATTTTTCCCTTTACCAAGAATGTTAACAGACTACCAAACACACCCATTGTACCATTGCCTTTGGAAGAACAAGAACCATTTTGTGAGCAAACTGAAAATGCCAATCCCACAGATTATGATGCACAAGAATCTATTTCAGAAACCACTTATCCTCAGCTACCAATTAGGCGATCAAGCCGTGAGACACATCCTCCATCTTACCTCAGTGACTATCACTGTGAATTGGCCACTTGTGATCTACCATCTCCAAAGTCTTCTTCTTGTCAAGTAAGCACTTCTCATCCATTAAATAAATATTTGTCATATGATAAATTCTCTGCTTCACATCGAATCTTTTTAGTATCAATTTCGTCTATAGTAGAACCCAAAAGTTTTACACAAGCTATGCTTGATGAGAACTGGAGAAAAGCAATGGCAGAAGAGATCAAAGCCTTAGAGGCTAACCAAACATGGACTCTTGCACCTTTGCCACCGACCAAAAAGGCAATAGGATGTAAGTGGGTCTACAAAATAAAACATAAACAAGATGGCTCAATTGAACGTTACAAGGCTCGTTTGGTGGCAAAAGGATATAATCAACAAGAGGGCGTTGATTATCAAGAAACGTTTGCGCCAGTTGCAAAGCTCACAACCATGCATTGTCTTCTTGTTGTAGCTGCGACATGTAATTGACACCTTCACCAACTTGACATCAGTAACGCATTTCTTAATGGAGATCTTCATGAAGAAGTATATATGCAACCTCCACCGGGATTCAAACAGTCAGGAACAAATAACTTAGTTTGCAAATTGCAGAAATCCCTTTATGGCCTTAAGCAAGCATCACGTCAATGGTTTGCCAAGCTATCAACCACTTTGAAAGATGCAGGATGCATACAATCAAAGGCAAATTATTCCTTATTCACCAAATCCATGAATAATTCCTTCACAACCATTCTTGTCTATGTTGACGATATTCTCATTGCGGGCAATGAAATCATAGGGATCATGGCAGTAAAAGAAAATCTGCAGAGTCATTTCAAGTTGAGAGATCTTGGAAAATTGAAGTATTTCCTTGGCATTGAGGTTGCACGCTTGAAGAAGGGGATTTATCTAAGTCAAAGAAAATATGCGCTAGAGCTTCTTGAGGAATTTGGCCACCTCGGTTCCCGATCTTCAAAAACTCCCATGGAACAAAATCTAAAGCTCAACAAAACAGATCAAAAACCTTTGACTAATGCCACTAGATATAGACGTTTGGTGGGCCGTTTTCTATACTTAACGGTCACCAGACCAAACATAGCATACAGTGTGCAAATCCTTAGTCAATTTCTTGACAAGCCTAGGCAATCTCATTATACAGCTGCGACTCAAGTTTTGCGTTATTTGAAGAGCAGTCCGGGTCAAGGAATACTTCTTTCTGCTTCTAGCAAAATTCAATTGCATGCCTACTGTGATTCTGACTGGGGAGGGTGCTATGACACAAGACGATCCACTACAGGGTATTGTGTTCTACTTGGGAAATCACCAATCTCTTGGAAGTCTAAAAAGCAATCGATAGTGTCACGCTCATCTGCTGAAGCTGAATATCGAGCGATGGCAACTACTTGCTGTGAGGTTACATGGATAAGTTATCTACTTGCAGACTTGGGGGTATCTCATTCCCAACCAGTAGAACTTTATTGTGACAACAAAGCCGCCCTTCATATAGCTGCCAATCCGACTTTTAATGAACGAACAAAGCACATTGAGATTGATTGCCACATAGTTCGTGAAAAGCTTCAACAAGGTAGGATTTGCACCAAGTATATTCGGTGACAAGAACAACCGGCTGATATCTTTACTAAAGCCCTTGCAGCTGACAGTTTTAGTACCTTGCTTTTCAAGTTGGGTGTTCACAACTTTCACACGCCACCTTGAGGAGGGGGTGTTGGAGAATGGAGAAAATAGTGTGAAACCACCAATTTACTTTCCCTAAACTGATGATACTGATGGAGATATTATTGGAATCATTGCTTAATTCTTGGATCTGATAGATAGCCTTTTATTTATTTCCATTGTATATAGGATTATTTCCTTTTCTATTTTCTCTTTTTCAACGATGCTTTTGTATATATAATACTTCTATACTATTCTGTAAACAGTGAAGTGAATACAAGAAAAGTATTTTCTTAATTCTTGTGAGACCCACAATATATAAAAAAGAATTAATTATGGAAAGAGAAATAAAACTTAAATGGGATCCATACCAATAAAGAATTTTGAAAATCTAAACTTCAATTAATTAATTAGACTAATGATATAATGTCATATCATTTTGAAGTATGACCAAAACCAATAGGGATAAAGAAAAAAAGAGAATTAGGTAGAGAAGAGAATGCAGAACGGAAAAAATTCTATAACCGCCACATCAGTGTTTTACTCTTTATATAATAGATAAATGGGTTAGATTCCCTAAACATATAGTTTTTACTTCTAATTTGACATGCAGTGTGTAAAATCCAGCGTGTAATAAGTATTTTGAAAAACCGACAATTGGATTAGATATTCAGCTTATATATATATAAATTATTTGACGTATTCGGCCTCAGCAGATTTTTATTTCCCTTTGTTTGTCTTTACTTATGTTTATGTTTGAATTTTTAAATAGGGTGGTCTAACTGTAGTTGATAACCATATCTATTCTAACGGCTTCCAATTTTATAAATACGTACTTACCTATCTTAATGTACGTATATATTTAAGCTACCATGCAATTCCAATGGATTTTAGCATCTTTGGGCTTTAGAAATTACAGATAATTATTAAACCATATATGTCAAGCACAAAAATTAAGTGTCCATATTATACAATCTAGTGATAATGATACAAAAAATATTAAAAGATTGGTAATATGATTGCTGGGTGCAGTGTGGCTCCCATATTAAGAAAGGCCCCACTAGATTGACCCTAATATATCCTGCACAACTTATAGTTAGCATATCTTATGTACCAATTTCATGTCAATCACAACATTTTGATTTTGTACCCAAACAACTTTTTTAAAAAAACTGGACATCTTGAGACCATCTATCAGATCATGGTTGTTGTTCCAAAAAGGAGGTTTGCAGGTCACCAATATGAATTTAGGTCTATGTCTCATATATACTCTCATTAATTTGTTTTTGGACCCAGCCAGCTGTACCAAGAAAGTTGTTCAAATTAATGTTGGGTACGTAAATGAATGGTGACAGATCGAGATGCAAGAAGCCAAAAAAGGGCCTACAAAAACTTTTCAGAATCATGAAATTAAATTGTCTCAACCTTGCTAGTGTCAGTAATCATATATAGTTTTCAATTC
>JAESVK010001058.1:153968-167401 GCA_017140935.1 Hamamelis virginiana
TTTTTTTTTTTTTTTTTTTTTTTTTTTTTTTTTTTTTTTTACCCAAAAGTCCCATGATCTTTGTCGTTTTACCCAAAATTCCCAAGTTACAATGCATCAGTTTTTACAAAATCAAAAAATAAACTGATACATTTCTTATAGAACTGAAGCATAACACCATTTACAATGTTGTATGCAATGTTGGATACGTGTTCCTGGCACATAAAAAATACAAATTTTCCAATCAATAATCGAAAATGCTCAAGTATATGTTGTATGCATATTTTAAGTTCAGCAGAAATCGAAAATTTTGAACTTTCTTTTGGGTCAATTGAGACCAAAATTAAACTGGGAAACGAGGTCAAAATATCTATCCATAAATGTGTTTCAAGGGCGAAAAATTAAATGGAAAAGCGGATAGCACTATAATTAGGACTTGTAGTTTGGAACCTAGTAATATAGAGGAGTACAACGATTTGCTGCAACTCTTGCCGGATAGTTGTCAGAGAAGAAGTAGATGGAAGAAGAAGCAGATCGGACATTCGCCAGCGATATTCTCGACCTCAGCAGCGGCAGATGAAGGTAGTTGCCGCCGGTAGAGGTGTCGAACCAGTGAGGGAGAGAGAGAGAAAGAGAGAAAGGGGGGACGGGAGACACAGATAGAGAAGATGAAGTGATGGGGTAGAATTTTTGGGTACTAAAGAGAATGTAAAAGGAATGTAGTAGCACTCTAAAACCTGAAATTTGAGCAATGTGTACAAAACAACGATCTCTAAACACCAAATGGTGTGCGCATCTTAGTTTTTATATTTTATTTTACTTTCATTTCAAAGTAAAATAGTTATTATAAATTTTAATTTTTAAATTGCTTGTAAAGTTCTTCCCTATTTCTGGTACTGCAAGAACTTCATGGCATCAACTAAAATGAACTGATCCATTTTACCCTTTATATCTATTTCAATTCTCTTTGCCCTATAGCTTGCAATCAAGCATAAATCTCCATGCTTTTGTACATCTTCAACTGCCATGATAAAATGAACCGCAAATTGAATGATTAAAATTAATGGATGAAGCTAATTTTGGCACGTACACTTTCTTAAATCACAGGGAGAATGCTTGGAGAGTCGGTGAATGAACTACGATTGGAGCTTATATTATCAATTTGTCATCAAGTTTTTCATTTTTTTTATTTTATTTTTGATTAATATATGCTATCTAATTTTCTCTAATATCTTTAACATTTTTAATCATTGTTAGATATTAAAATACATGCTCTAACTCTATAAATTTAGTTATATATATGATCAAACGGTTAAAATCATCTAATCAAAATATTCATTTTATACAAACATAATTTATTTAATAAGACTCTATTGATAAGTCCCGTGCATTGTGCGAATGCGGATTTGCGCTTATATATATGGATGAATACTTGAATGAATATAGGGTTATTAACTAATGCATATATTTTGAATTGAGCACTCTGGGTTAGCATTGAAGAGAATCTGAACTCCATATTAAGAAGATAAAAATATTCTTAGAGCATCTCCAATGAAGAGCTCCCATTTCCATATTTAGGAGTACTGCAATGTTAAAATAGGAGCTCCTTCCATATTTGGTACTATTTTAATCTAATGAGGAGCTACTATATTTGACTCAATTGCATTCCAATGGATTTTAAATTGGAGGAAAATAGAATATTGATTATGTGAGAGGAGATGACCATTACCAAAACAAAAAACAAAAAAAATCAAATATGGGAGGCATTGATGAGATTGCCAAATTTGTTGGAGTATTTTTTTTTTTTTTTTGTCATGGCTCTCAGATTTGGCAGTGAAAGCCCTAAATGAGAGGCCATTGGAGATGCTCTTAATAATATCAAAAATTAAAATAAATAAAAAACAAAAAGTAAAAGCAGTCAAACTAAAACAGTTTCCCAAGATCAATCTCAATTGCGTTTTAATGGGCTTTAAATTGGAATAAAATCGAATATCGATTATGTGAGAGGAGATGATCGACCATTAAAAAAAAAAAAATTCCAAATATGGGTGGCACTGATGCGATTGCCAAAGTTGAGAACTATGAATGGCAATCTATCGGAGTCACTTTTTTTGTCATGTCTCTCAAATTTAGCAATGGAAGCCCTAAATGAGAGCCCATTGGAGATGCTCTTAATAATATCAAAAATTAAAATAAAAAAAAACAAAAAGTAAAATGCAGTCAAACTAAAGAAGTTTCCCAAGATGAGTATTGGGTTTTATCTGGATTAACTTTGCCTAAACAGGGTTTGAAAGTTGAATTTGGTTTAGCTGCGTTTGACCAAGGTTAACCATAATAGATTATGTGTTTGAAAATTGAATTTGATTAAAGCTAGCTAGGCCTTAACTTCTATCATAATCAATTCTAGTATGAAAACTTTGATATGTGAGAGATAATTTTAATGTAAATATAAAGTGATTTATGAAGAAATAGTTTTTCAAAAATAATTTTAGGCAAAGCTAATCCAAGCCAGCAAGACTTGAAATAGTGTTGTACTTTCATTTAATTTCTCAAATACTCACATGGGATTTGTGCTATTTTTTCAACTGGCATGTGGAGTAATTGTTTCAGCAAACCAATTGTCATGGCAGCTAATGATGCAAAATCTTCACATGCATCAACCCCATATCATCAAAGCATGCAAGTTTTTTAAGATGGTAAGCTGAAAACAAATAAGAAGAACATAAGAAAAAAAATAATTGGGAAAATCAGTAGCATTTTAATATAATAAATCAGTAGCATTTTTAATTCTTGGCCAAGTAACGAGGTGTCCGAATTATCACAACCTGACTAATTCCATCATTTATATATTTAGAAACACCTATATATAATCACATACAAGATTTTTAATTAATTACATCAATAATTAAGTCACAACACAGATCAATTATCATATTCTCTCTCAATTAATTATACATATGGATTTATTAAAACTCACTTGCTTGTGCCATGCTGGGAACGAAGTTTGGTCACAAAAGCATGGACCAATTGATCAACCACCATCTTCTTCACCAACCTTTTCTTTGGTGGAAGCAGCTCCACTCTTATGGGTTTGAACTCTTTCTTGGGTCCCAAACTTGCCTCTTCTTTGTCTTCCATCTCTTCCTCATTGTGTTCCTCCTTCATATTTGGTTAATTGCTTCTCTGCCTGCTGTTGGAGAGTGTAGTATAATATTAGGCCAATTCAATGACAGTGAAATGGATTTATTAGCTAGTTCTTAAAGTAAAGAGAGGATTAATTAGCTTTGGAATTAAGCAATGGACATGCACGTGATAAAAGATGTCTTTATGTTCTTCCAGCTGCTTTGTACCATTCCATGGTGATAGAATATTTCTATGAACAGGGTCAAAAGACCATATTATTCAAGGTACATTTTTTTTTTTTTTCATTTTCCAAATGTGAGGTTTTCTATGCCTATTAATCTTCTCGTGATACATTAATCCATCCACATACCCATACCAATATTTTAATTAAGGTTTTTTTTTTTCCTCATTCATGAGGAATCGAATACGGAACCTCATCCCATAAAGGGAGAGACATGAACTACTGAGCCAAAACTCATGTCGTTAATTAGGGTTATTTAAAAAAGTAGCTAAAACCATTAGAAGGTACTTGCTAGTGTTGTATTAGTAAAATATTTAAGTGGTTGTACTAGAGAAACTTGGGATATATAGCTAGAATCTTGCCTTCATCAAACGTGGGATATTTAAGGGAAAGGCTCCCAATGTTTAAATCTTAAGTTCGAGTGAGAGTAAGGTCAATGCCTAAGTATTAATGGGGGTTTAGGATAGGGTTAGGTTTCTACCTTATGATAAAAAAATGATAAAGTTTTTATAAAATTATATGCAAAACACAGGAAAGAAACGTCGTTGTGTTTGAGAAAAGCCCATTTTTCCCTCTTCAAGTTTTGGAGCTGGCTACTTAAGGGCCGTTTAGATAAGTTTCTACTTCTTATTTTTAATTTTTAAAAGACAAAAAATAATAATTTTTGATAATTTTTAATGGTATAAAATTTTAATAATTACTTTTAAAGGTTGAGAAATTTATCCAAACAAACCCTACACTTTTCTCCCCTAAAGGAGCCTTGTGATCAAATAGGCCCAAGTGGCGCTGATAGCCCATTAAAAGATCATAGATACGGGGGAATTGATGGCCCCCTCCCATCTGGGCCTGGTCGTACAGCTGCATTCCATAACCTTATTCCAAAGCCAACCATCGTCTTTACCCATTTGTCACTGAAACCTATTACTCTCACAAGTTAATAAGTAGGAGTAATAACCATACCCTATCTCAAACTGTCCAATTGAATTAGCCTCTTCGAGGGCATCCGATAAAATTGGAACAAAAAGACTAGTTGAATTAGGGTTAGATCAAAAAAGCCCAAAGATGTACACATTATTTTTTTCAAGTAAATCGAAAATTATCTAAAAGTTCCTAAGTTTAATGTTTTATATCACGAGGTCTAATTTCACTCCATCAGGTCCTTAAAATTTTTAGATTCTTTTATCTATTTTTCAATTTAAAAAGATTCTTACACCTAAGGGCCTGTTTAGCAAATCAAAAATTTGGAATAGACTGGTTTAGAACCCATAAATTGTTTAGTTCATGCTTAAATCAATTTTAAGTAGAACTAGCTTTTAGTTGTAACCTGTTTGTCAAAACATTATTTTGATTTCATAAACAGAGTAGCTATGCACGCTACAAATCCCGAAATCTTGGGTTTTGATCCAGTGATGGGGGTGGCAGCTAGAATGGGAAGTGAGAAATTGAACAAGTAGGACAAATGTTCCCTTGGACTGGTCTAAGATGCCATTGGTGATCCATACTGGAGCTTAATCTGAGTGATCGAAACCTCATCCAAATTGAAGATTGTCAAAGATATCGAAAGGTTTTTGGAGTAGACTGGGTTTCGAATGAGAGAGAGAAAGCGCACGCCCCTAAGTTGCTCGTCTACGGCATAGCATAATTCGATCCGTCGCAATCTCCATGGTCTCAGGTTGACGGTGGTGGGGTTATTGCCGCTGCTTCAAGCCCACAGTCTCTCAAACCCTAGTTCCTCTTGTCGGTCGCCAGTTGACGGTCGACGGTCGTCGGTGGTGGGTTTGTTGCCGCTGCTTCAAGCTTTTCCTTCATCTCCACGATCGAAGGTCTACGAAGGTCGTCTCCCTCTTTGACTCTTTCCCCCTCCTTGTCGATAGTGTGATTGCATATTTGGTTTTTATGAAAACCAAGGGAGGAGGTGGAGCAGCTTTGGCCAGATTTTGAGCTAAAATTAGATCAATAAAAAACTAGATATCAAGTATGAGAGGAATTACCAAACATGGTTCGCAAATTTTTGGCCTGCACTATACCCGGTAGAACCGATTTTTTGATTTCCCAAACACCCCCCAATAGTATAAAATGCTTATGTTAGGGACTTATGGGTATATAACTTTAACCCATTATTGAATCTGATCCTATTCTATTTTTCTACATATTTTCATCGTTCGGACTAACTCCAATAACTTAAATAGATGAATTAATAATCTTTAAAAAGAGGCTAAAATAACCAAATTTCATATTTTTAGTTTTTAAAATTAAGAAGTTCCAATTTACCAACTGGACATGGCCCAGTTGATGGACGGGTTTGGGTTGAAGGCTTGGAGCTCCCATTTTCACAAATGCCCGAATCCGATTTTGTCTTAAAAGGCTAGAAACTACAAAGCCTACAAAGTACAAAGCACCGACTTCCAGCATTTTGCGGTCAAAGAGTAAATAGGTGGGGGAAGAGAAGGAGGATGAAACTAACATGGAAGAAGAAGAAAAACAACAAGCGCACTCTAAGCTCTATTTCTCAATACCCAAGCCTCCCTTTCGAACAACAAACCCAAGAAAGCCTTCATCACAACAAAGAAGAACAAGACACCGCTGATGCAGTGCCTAAAGAGGAGTTTGATCCGAATGACCCCCTCAAAGCCCTAGTTTCTGGTGAATCCTTGGATCCAAATACACAACAGCTCGCTGATGCCTTTCAAACCCAAGGAGACAAGCTAGCTGAGGTATCCCATATCTCTTTTATATGATATGTGTCGTGTGTGTGTATGAAGTGGGTATTTATATTGTGGGTTTCTGTTTTTGCTTGAATTTTGTATGATAAACACATGTAATTGGGCTAATTCTGAAGTGGGTATTTTCGAAAATCGCTTTTTTCATTAGGCTCCGTTTGTTTTGATGGAAAATTTTCACCTTGAAAACAAGAAAAATGATTCCATTTTAATGCATGTTTGACTTCAGAGAGAGAGAGATTTAACGATAAATTCTATTGCCATACCACTTTTAAAACCAAGTCACTAGGCATTTGGGATTCGAGCTACATTCCTCGTCTTCCAATATATATATATACAGAAATGTTCCCATCAGCACATGCCGACTTTCGCAAAAGTCACCACGATGGTCATAGGTAACTGTGGGATGCATATTTTGAAAAACTAACAGCTGGATTAGATAATATATATATATATATATATATATATATATAATGAATTGTGTATTGCTTTTCACATTTGATTTATGTATTATCTTCAGTTTAGCTTAAATTTCCTCAATATGTTTTAATAGACCTTAAATTAAATCCCAAATTCCAAATCATATGCCTATACAAGTTCAAGTGGTAAGCTAAAATTTTCAAGTTGGATGTTTATGGTGTATAGCGGATGATGCTGAATTGTTTATGTGAAATTCTACTTGAAACTTATGATCTGGATATTTGATATTCATTATTCTTGTGCTTGGCAATGTTTTATGTATCATTATATATAGTAGTTTTAACTTAAAGTAGCATTTTCATTCCAATTTTCAAATATGGGCAAATGTATAGGCCAGCGACATATTCAATTAATCGTTCATTAGGTTTATCTTTTAAATAAATAAGCCTTGCTTTATGTTTCCATGCGTTTTCTAATACTTCCACCATTCCAAAATGTTTTTGTTTCCTGGCTGACCAAAATGGTCCTCTGAAACGGAATTTAATACCTCAGCCATCCCATGTTTGCGCAGTTGCACCACTTTGCTACAATGGCTTCAGCTTATATGGCATGCTCAAGTTTGAATTTTGTGAGCATCTTTAACTGCCAAAAGACAAAACAAGGACACTAGACCACATTGTAGTCCTTGGGTCAGAATGAAGCTATTTCATAAAAAAATCTGTGGGTTTTATGTTTATGAACTGGTGGATCTCATGTTAGTTATGAACTCTAAAAACCATTCCATTGCAGCATGATGAGAACAGTTCATTTTGCATCTTAATCTATTACGATTTTATTGTCAATTAATAATATGCTTTTATTCAGCTCCACTTGTATGCGTGTGATTTTTTTTTTTATGGCTTATCCCTCAACATGATTATATCTTGTTCCTCGTGGATTTAACAGAAAATATGGCCCTAGATAGAGCAGGATGGTAAAACAAGATCTTGTGTGCGTGACCTTAGATAGGCGAGACAACCAAGGTTTTTTACAACTTTGTATTGAACCTCTCTCACAATGAAAGCAATATTAGTTTGTGGAAATTTGTGGGATTTTGCAGAAGTTGGAAACCAAAACATCTATCCAAGTTTTACAAGGCTTCAGAAGTTTAATCTTTCAAAAGTTGAATTGCTTCATGGAAGTTTGTAATTTTGGGGATATGGCATATTTGAGTCGGTTCCTTTGTTTCACTTATGGCTCTTTCTGCAAATACACTGCCATCATGCTGCAAAGTACACATGCTTAAAATTGTTTATATCCATTGCCTTTGAATTGATTCTTTAAAATCTTTGCTTTTGATTTCTTTTAGCAATTCTGCTCACATTTCCAAATCTATCAGCAAAGTCAATACCATTCTTCCTTTGCTAAATTTCCAACCTATTTGCAGCTATTTACGTCTCCATGTCTATTTTTTAAAGTGTATGCGTACCAAATACCCTAGCAACTTTAATGGCATTCCTATGTGTACCAAAGGTAGACATTCCTGAATGGGTGAAAAGCATCTTTCTTTGCTATAGTTAGCATTTGCACTAAATGGTGACAATTTTAGTCTTCTGTTGCACTTTATTTTCTTATCTACATGATTGGTTGGTGTCAATTTAGTTGCACATTCTTTTTTTGAAGGATGGGAAATACAGGGAAGCACTTGGGAAGTGGGAGGCTGCTCTTAATTTATCGCCTGAAAGAGCAGTTCTGCATGAGCAGAAGGCACAAGTTTTGATTGAAATTGGAGATCCATGGAATGCTTTGAAAGCAGCAACGAGTGCGGCCCAGCTCAAACTCTCTTTTTCTGTTTAATTTAATTTTTTTTAATTTGACTATATTTTTTTCTCTTCTGTTCATAATGCCTTTATATTTTCATCATAAACAACAAAACATTTATGTTTTGCTAGCCATCATTTATGATTTAACTGTTTCTTTGGTTTCAAGCTCCTTATTTGGTATGAAAAATATAATATTCCCTTATTCTTCAGCATATGTTGTTCGAAATCTCATTTCACCGGTATGTCAGGAGTTTGAATGCCTACAAAAGATCTTTATCCTAGCTTTCTATTAGGCTATTTGGGTTTTACAACTGTTTGTTGCTTGCTGCAATTAGTTTGAAAAGTTTGATTTTAGTGCCCTGGTATACTTATTCATGGACTCTACTTGTCAGGAGCTACTGATTTGGAGCCGTCATGGGCCGAGGTATATTAATCCTGAATTCTTTGAATACGGGTTACTTTTTTCTTTTT
Organism: Hamamelis virginiana; assembly: GCA_017140935.1. Lineage (NCBI taxonomy): Eukaryota > Viridiplantae > Streptophyta > Magnoliopsida > Saxifragales > Hamamelidaceae > Hamamelis > Hamamelis virginiana. Next base: position 162,725 of record JAESVK010001058.1, read on the forward strand.
TTCTTTTCTTTTTCTTTTTCTTTTTTAATATAAGAAACTATAATGATAGTTAATAAAAAAAAATATGACTATGGTTGTTGCTCTGAGCTTATGATTTGTGTGTCAAATGGTAAGATATGATATATTGTTTGCTCCCCTTTTTTTTTGGTTAATAAATTCTATTAAATTTATTAGTAGTATAGATATTTAACCGGTGCTTAGTTATAGGACATTAGGATTTGGCCCTAGCTAGCATATATTTGCAAAGTTGAACTTACAATTACTGCATAATTCCAAATTTTGCAGTTCGCAATGGAGAAAAAACTGGCCTTTCATGCAATTTTTTTGTTCCCCCTTTCAATTGGAAAAGAACTTTGTTAAAGAATAGTAAAGTGATCGAAAAGGAAAGGCTCATTTTCTCCTAAAATAGCTGTAAATAAATAAAAGATTACTTCAGAAGTAGAACATTTAAAGCCTCAGTCAAACATCGACTAACAAGGATAAACAGGGACATAAAGGAATATAAGTTTCAGCAACGAATTCTAAAGTAATGCGAATGTCTCCCAAGGGTCGATGGATGCATTTCTCCCCACTGAGTACTATTTTGTTTGCCTGAAGTGGAAAGAAGCCTCACTACTGATATAAACTAAAGACTTTTGAGTTTTTTGGCTAAAAAAATATCTATAGATTTGTAAGTTTATAATTTGTTTGGGATGCTTTGCTGCTTCTTTTTAATCGCCATCCCAATCATTTGGGCATTGTCCCAACACATCTAGTTTTAGCCATGGGGCTCTAGGCCTGCTGTTTGATTCTGTAAAAATGCATCTAAATTCTTGGTAGTTAAAAATCAATGCCTTTTCAGCCCACCTTTTACGTTTATGGGTAAGGATATTACATTGCAACAAACATTTTAGGTATGAATTCAGTGTAAATAAATTGATAAAGTTAGGGTTTGTCACTGAGCAAGTTGGAAGGAAATAGCATTTAATAGGTATGGAAAGGATGAAACTAACTGAGGTTTTAGTCTGGGCTGTTTGTGGATAGAGTATATAGATCTATTGTTCAGATCAGCCATTCATATTTGCATAATGAAGGTAGGTACTAGGTAGGATTGGTTTTAAGGTAGCAGATATAGGTTTGCAGGACTTTTTGTTTGGAGTTTTATGACACAGGTAAAGTGTTTTTATTTTGGTTTGTTTTAAGTAATGTAAGTTGCAACACATAGGTGCTGAAATCAAGAGTAGAGGAATGAGGAATAATACCTCAGTTAAACAATAGCTGTAAGGTTTTTTTTAATGCACTCAATGTGTATTAGATGATATAAAACCAAATAGGAATTAAACGTGAGGGTGAGGAGGCAATGCAGCACCTCAACAAACCACAACCCCCTCCCGCGGACTCCCGGCAGGGCTCCCTTTTCTTTCTTAATACAATCTCTGAGACATCATTGGTGCAAGGGCGCTACTGCAAGTAATAGAAATTGAATTAAGGAAGAAGGAAATAGAATTAGAAATACTACGGGCTAGAAGAGAAATAACAGCATCTACAGTGGTAGGAGCCTCTGACCTAGTGTTAAAGTCCTCACTGGATCTCACTACAATAGTACAACTGGCTACAATGTTGTAGACTGGAAACAATATTAAATTCTTACCATATCCCTCAATTCCATTTACCCAGAAGCGCCAGATAGACTATCCATTCAGTCTAAATTTAAAGGTTTATTATCCATTCAGAACTGTAATGGAATTTCTTGAGCTACCAAAAGGGTGCATTGCTTCTAAGTTCTAACTTATCTGTACATGTGAGGAGCATGAAGTTTATTGGCCATAAATTATAATATGCTGCTATAGTTTCCCAAACAAATTCTGACAAAATTTTGGAAGCTAATTCATTATTTCCAATGTCAAGGGTGTTTCTTTGTTTCTTACAAGATTGGGTTTTTACAGGCCTGGATAACCCTTGGTAGAGCACAATTAAACTTTGGGGAACCCGATAGTGCTATTGAAAGCTTTGACAGAGCATTAGCAATCAAGGTACACCTTCAGACATGTCATTACTGTGGTTCTTGAAGCATGACCCTATTATTTGAAATTGCATTGGTTTCTGAGCTACAAGCCTGAATCATGGACCTGTGGTACATATGATGAAATACCCACATAAGGCGGCAACAGCTAGGTCATTGCCTAGCTATTACATGATTAGATAATTTGGACCTTTACTTTTTACATTTTCTTAGCATTTTTTCTGAGGAAAAGAAGTCAATGATCTAAACAAAGAGCTGAATAACATTTGTCAGCACTTTCAAGGAATATATTTCTTCGGAAGAAGCAGAGTCAAATACTTGGTCCTAGTCGATTGATATTTGATGTTGATAAGTTTTTTGCCACATGAACATCAGTGGGTGCATTTAAATGTTGGGTCTCAATCCTATGTCTGCCAGTGACATGTACCCCTAGTATGGTTCTTACATTTTAGAGGATTGAGTGCTCATGAGTCCACACATCACTGATTGGTTCAGCTTTAACATTTTTTGGTGCTTTAGCTTAGTGATTTTACCTCTATGTGCAGCCTGATTCTGAGGAGGCACGAGATGACAGACAAACTGCATTGCATCTTGTAAAAAGACGGAAGCAGCTTCATTCATCTGGCTTGAGTGCTACTAAAAATCGTTACATGGTTGGGGATAAGACTGAAGGCTCCTAAAGGTTGTGGAAGGTATGTAGAAGAATAGGCTCTGTTTATCTATACATTCAATGATTTTACTCGCATAAAGAAGAAAAGAAATTTTGGAATATTGAATTCTCCGGAAGTCAGATTGGAGCATGAAGTTGGTTGGGTTGTATAGGGTTACCACTAGAACTAAGCTTCCCATTCCTTCATGAAATGGAGATTGTGATGAGTTGTATATTTGAGAGAGAGAGAGAGAGAGAGTTCATTGAAGCTTTTTCATTAGAGGATAGAAGATTATGAGCAGCAGAGGGAAGAAGACTAGACTTCATTGAAGCTTTTGTAATTTATGATATACTACAGTTTCCAGCCAAAATAAAGAAAAAATTTATCCTATGAGTCTCTATAAAAACTCTTATTTTTTACTGTATTGAACTTTTTTATTGTGTTAGAGTTTTTTTTTCACGGTGTTAACGTTTTCACAATGAAAAAACCTGTCCAGCATCTTTTTTTTTCTTTCAGAAAAAAAAAAAAAAAAAAAAAAAAAAAGACTGACAGTAAAAACCAAAAAAAGACCACAGTAAAAATTCAAAATATGCAGTAAAAAAAAAAAGACAGTAAAAATCAAAAAAGAACCTCCTTATTTATTGTCAGCCAATGAAAAATTCAAAAATGACAGTAAAAATAAAAAAATACACTAAAAATACACCATAGGACAGTGAAAATATTAAGATAGTAAAAGTAAAAGATAGTGAATTTAGAATATTTTCACTGTAATGATGTGTCACTTAAATGTGTGGACTGATGCATTTTAATGTGCAGATGTAGCACTAAAATATATGAATGGGAGTATAAAACAGGAAAACTAAACGAGATCCGTGGCACTACTCATTCTATTATGGTGGTCTTTAACCAAAGCATATTGCTATACATTCCAAAGATTTTATCCAGGAATGTGTTGCAAATAAATCTAAGTATTTTTAAGGAGAGAGTTTGCTAAAAAAAAAAAAGGATTAGATGGTTAACTACAACATTTGGGATAAATTTTTGGATGTTTAGCATTTTTCTTAAAAAAAAAATAATGATTTTGTATTTTGTCCTCAGATTACCAAAATTTATTGATCCTATAAGCAGATGATGGAAGAAAATGTATGGATTAAGAAAAATTATTGGAATAGATATTACAAGCAAATTGTCTAAAGCAAAGACACCATTTTTTTCATAAATTAAAACAGCAACGGCCCTTTAGAAAGGCCATTGGAACGTCAAGAGAAATAATTAATCTTTGTATTAGATAGTGTATTCTCATTTTTTTTTTTTTTTATTCTTTTTAGAAAAATAAAATTTACCAAGAAATCTAATATATTTGAGAAAAACTACCCCTAAGTGACCCATACAACAATGTATCAAAGTTTAGCTGAAAATTATTGACCCATTCTAATTCTGACTCTGACGGTTGATCATAACCCATCTCACCAAACAATCAGTTATCCTATCAGAGGGCCTTGGGGCCCTTTTCTATCCTGCAGATTTCTCTAGAAATATGGGGCTCTAAAGCAAGTGCCTTGCTGGCTTATAGTCAGCGCCGGCCTTGCTCCCCAACCATCACCCATACACAATTTGTACCCTTCTAGTTTTAGTTCAAACATATTAATGCCCTAAAGTTTTGATTTGTACGTAGCACTTTGCATCTTTTTCTCAGTTAGTCATTTAATTTTATTGAAAGGTAGTGTTGAATATTTTATTTTTCATGAATTATTTATTTTAAATTGCTAATGTATTTACAAGGATATTAGTGAAGTTAGGATTTTCTCAATATATTTTAAATTTTATAAATTATATTCATCATATAATAAATTATATTCATAATAAATAAAATATATTAAAAAAAGTGATGAAACTTCACCACAATAGCAATTTAAGATAAATACTACATGACAAAAAAGAGTGTAATACTATTTCCAAGTCAAAGAATCAAATGGGCATAATAGAATGGTAAAAAGTGTTAGAAATAAAAACTGTAGGGGATTA
>JAESVK010001058.1:207401-239168 GCA_017140935.1 Hamamelis virginiana
TTGTCTGACCTTAGTGTTTTAACAGAAAGATCAAACTGTGTTGAAACTATTTTACAGAAATTTGGTATTATAGAAGCTACTTCAGATTTTTTTTTTTTTAACATATACACCCAAGTACATCTTGTTAAATCATCAACAATAGTAAGAAAGAACTTAAAACCAGAATAGGAAAGAGTAGCAAAAGGACCCCATATGTCACAATGAATCAATTGAAACTTTTTATTAGAAATGCTTTGAGATACAGAAAATGGCAGTTTCCTTTGTTTTGTTATAGGACATATATCATAGACATGTTTACAACCAGTATTTATTGATGACTCTAACTATTTGAGAGAAGGAATTCTAGAATTAGAGACATGTCCTAATCTATAATGCCAGAGGTCTATCTGTTTTTGAGTAGTTGAGACAAAAGAATTAAACTGAGATTGAATACAGGTGTAAGCTTTAGATGTAGCTTCAGACAAATGATATAAGCCTTTTTTTTCAAATGCAATCCCAATCATCTTCTTCATTGATTGGTCCTGTAAAAGGCAATAGGAACCATAAAAGGACAGACAAAGGTTAGACTCTTGTGTGAGTTTAGATATTGATAAGAGATTAAAAGTAAAACTAGGAACACATAGCACATTGTGTAAAAATAATGTGTTAGAAAGACAAATTGTGCCAATGTGTGTGGCTGGGATAGTATGGCTATTAGGAAGATATATTTAAGTATCAATCTGTTTAGGAGTGGATGAATATAGGAGAGGTGAACAGATCATATGATCTGTTGCACCCGTATCAAGAATCCAAAAAATTTTAGAATCCGTAAATGAGTAAGCAGTATTGTAGTAATGTGTGTTACCAGAAAACTAGGATGTAACAAGGTTAACAGCTGCTGTTGATGACATATTCTAAGAGTGAGAAGCTAAGGATTATTGGGATGAATTGGCAAGTGCTATTAGTTTGTTGAATTCCTCAGCAGTCAAAGAAAACTTTGGTTGCTCATCACTATTTTGAATAAAGACCTCTTCAGTTTTAATGGCAGCATGTGCAGAAGGTATGATTCTTTTCCCTTTTGGCCCAGTCCATCCAGGAGGATATCCATGAAGTTGAAAACACTTGTCAACTGTGTGGCCATTGTAACCACAGTGAGTACAGTGTAAAGAAGACTTCTCTGACTTTTCTTTCGAAAACTTGTTGTATTGCACATATTGTGGATTGAATTGCTTTGCCATTAAAGCATGTGTTTCATTACATGTAGAGTTTGTCAGCTGTCGTTGGCTTTCTTCTTGCAGCAATAAGGAAAAGACTTTGGCCATGCTTGGCAGAGGAACAACAAGGAGGAGTTGACTCCTAATAGGGGCGTAAGAATCATTTAATCTAATGAGAAACTTCAACACGTAATCTGATTGCTGTCGAAGTAGCAAGAAATTGAACAAATCACAGGTGCAAGAAGCCATCTTGCCACATGTACAGGTTGGGAATGGCCTATAATTGACATACTCATCCCAAAGAGTCTTGAAAGCACTGAAATACTCTGTAATCGAAGATGAACCCTGGTTTATACAACTTAGAGATTTTTCAAGATAAAATACCCTTGGGCCATCGTTTCTCAAATATCTTGTTTTTAACTCATTTCAGAGATCTACAGCAGATGAGACATAAAGCAAGCTATATCTAATATCTTTAGAAATAGAATTCATGAGCCAAGAAAGTACCAATTATTGGCATGAAGCCAAGCAGTATGATTAACATGCTGATTAATAGGAGGAGCAGTAATCGAACTATCAATGAAAGCTACCTTGTTCTTGACAGTTAAAGCAATAGTGATCGATCGACTCCAAACGATGTAGTTGTCTCCTACAAAGACTTCTGAGACCAAAAGAGAACCCGGATTATCACTAGGATGAAGATAATATGGGCTAGAAGAATCATCTGAAGGATTAAAGAGACGAGAAGATTCTGAAGAATTGAGAGAGTTCGCTGCTGTCATTTTACCAAGAAAATGTAAGAAATGTAAGATTCTCGAGAAAATTCCCGAGCAGAATTTGCAATGTAGATTGCAAGATTAGGAAAAATATGCGGAAGCAGGTATGGTCTTCAATCTGATACCATGTTGAGAACTTGATACAAATCTTGAAGAATGTAAATGAGAAGGGAAAAACAAAGAAGGAATGAAGAGAATACGACTGAATTGAATTGAATTAGAAAATTACAATAGCTAAAATGTATTTATACTAGAAGCAACTAAAGTGACAGTTATAACAGAAAAATAACAGAGTAACTGAATTCTGTTTCTAATCTTCTATTTTGGACTTCGTTTCCTTTGTTGCCTTAGCTTTTAATTTCATTTTCTCAATATGAGAAGTTATATTCCAACACTTTCTTTCTTGTAGTGATACATTGTAGTGATGCATAGCATTTTACTTATAATTTGTTTGCAAACATGCCCAAGTTTGCTTCCAAGAACATTGAGATTTTAGAAGAGATTGGTTGAAGCTTTATTTGATTTTTATTCTCGATGATGGGCTGATGGCTATCTAAGAGCGTGGACTGGTTTAAGAAATAATTAGGCTGGCTTGATTACTATCTAAAGGGTTTGGGGCTTAATAAAAGAACTGAGTTGGTCAGCATATTAGTGTGGTCTAAATGCTAAGCATGCAGTATGTAGTTTGTAATTGTATGAAATTTCAAATATATGTAATTATGTATTACTTTTTTGTGTTAGCTGCTGTAGCCCCCAAAAAATTATTCACCTTATTTGACTAATAAGAAATGAGTGGACACAGATTCTTTAATACTGAGAAATATTTGCTTCTAAAAGCATCTCCAATGTATCAGTACTATATATATTTTGACATTTCTGTCTTTTTGAAAAGAAAGTATGACATGACACAAATTTTTAATATATATACTTTTTATTTGAATTTAGAATTGATACACATTATAAATTTGATATTATTCTTCTCTTTAAAAATAACCAACTTATCAAATTTCGCAAATTTAGTATTATTGCAGGTACTTAAACTCTAATTTTAATTATATAAATTAAAATCAATTTAATTAGTATACGTTCTACAAATTGAGTATTTAGTTAGAGACCGATAGAAAGAGAAATATTATTATGAAATCACTAATTAAGGTCAAATTTTAATTTCAGACCTCAAATGGAATGACCAATGGCTAAAGTAATTTTGACTATCAATCAATAATTAGTCAAAACAATTAGGGAATGGAAGACAACGGGACCTTAAGGTAACTATTAAGAAAAGGAGAGCAAGTCAGGGAGCCATCTGCCTCCTCATTAGCGAGGAGGAGCACTTCCTCCCCACCAATCATATCCCGCCATGTATTATAATAATTTTAAAAAAAATATATAAATATACAGAAATAATACATGAACATAAATTTATATACGTGGATATATCATATATATATGGACACATGAATATACTAATATAAATAACATATTATGATTAAAAATAAGGACTTTCCCCTCACTGATAAGGAGGAATAAAGTGGTATCCATCCCATTGTATAGGATTCCGTTGAGATGACCAGTGGGGTACATTAGATTCCATGTGTTTTGGGGCGGATGAAATGTAATAGATTGATGTGATATCATACTCCTACGTGCCTCGATTCCCGAATAGAGGTCTAATAATTTTTCTTAATCCATTTAGTTTCCATCTAGTTTCTTCCAATTATCTGCTTCTCTTACCAATAATTGAAGTAAGGGTTGAATCCCTGGCATATAGTTTTTACTCCTAATTTGACACGCGATTTGTAAAATTCAGCGTAAAATAGGTATTTTGAAAAATCGAATGTTGAATTATATATTCTTCTCATACACATCATATATACCAAAAAACACATTGATCCAACGGCTACTTTTTAAAAAATATCATAGTTTTAAAATACTCTATAAAAAATTATGTGAAACTGTCACAGTTGATTTTCTGAAAAACCAACCATCGGATCAATCTGATTTTTGACATACATAATGTATATCAGCAGAATATCTAATCCAATAGTTGATTTCTCAAAATACTTATACCATGCTTGGTTTTCAAACTGCGTATCAAATTAAAATTAAAAACCCTAGCCTAAGATTAATTCATTAGATTACAAACCCAATTCTTAATGAGAGTAATTTAAGGCCAATTAATTCATTAGATTACAAACCCTGGCCTCATAGACACAGCAGTGTTGGTTCACTCAATTCTCTTTTCTTGTTTCCTCTCCACGCTCCAGTCGATAAACTCAATTTTCAAAATCTAAACACCAAAGTCAAGCAGCCACTAATGGCGTCGTCGGTGAAGGAAATGAGAGGGGCACAGAGAGCTCGGGGTGCAGCCACAATACTAGCCATTGGCACTGCAACTCCAGTCAATTGTCTCTACCAAGCTGATTATCCTGACTTTTACTTCCGGGTCACCAAGAGCGGGCACATGACCGAGTTAAAAGACAAGTTCAAGCGAATTTGTAAGTATATATACAATCCCGATCTAGCTAGTATATGTTTATATATTTTATGTAAGTAAGAAGCTAGCCAATAGATATACGTGGGATGCATATTTTGAAAAACTAACCATTCGATTCGATCGATAGTGTAGTTATGGATGTCAATGATTGCCAAAAATCACGGTGATCCAATCTCAAAATTTCAAAATCATAGTAAAGCTAATCACAGTGATCCAAAGTCAAATTTTCAAAATATAGTTATGAAAACTGTAATTGCTGAAAACTGTCATAGTTTTTTTAGTGACATTTCTAAGAAACCGACTTTGGATCAAGGTGATTTTTAGCAAACATGACATGTATAAGTATAATCTAATATTACAGTCAATTTTTCAAAATATGTATCCCACAATGATCTATGGAATTCATGCTTTTATATGTAAAGCTTATATAAGCATATGTTGATTGAATCTTTTTTTCTTTTTCTTTTTTGAAATACAAATACTAAAATATAATTTTCTCCACTACAAAGGAGGAAATGGAAAGATATGCATTTTTTGTGGGAAATAGGGAGTATATAGATAGAGAAATATGAACCTCCAATATATATCAAGAAAGAGTGAACTAATTAATCTAATCCGATGGTCAACTTTTCAAAATCTATTTTGCAATTAGAGCTCTACACAAATCACCTCATACAAAGTTGTATAAAATGCACCTTATAATAAACTCCCTAACTCTAATAATACATAGACAATTACTTGTATGTCATTTTGGAAACAGGTGAGAAATCAATGATAAAGAAACGTCACATGCATTTGACTGAAGAAATTCTCCAAGAGAACCCAAACATTGGCGCCTACAAGGCCCCGTCCTTTAATTCACGTCAAGATATAGTGGTTGTGGAGGTACCCAAGCTTGGTCAGGAAGCAGCATTGAAGGCCATCAAAGAATGGGATCAGCCCAAATCAAAGATCACACACCTAGTGTTCTGTTCATCTTCCGGCATAGATTTTCCCGGCGCAGACTTTCAACTGACTAAGCTCCTCGGACTTCAACCATCCGTTAAGCGAGTCTTGATCAATAATCAAGGTTGCTTTGCCGGCGGGACTAGCCTCCGTCTAGCTAAGGATCTTGCCGAGAACAATGCCTGTGCTCGCGTTCTTGTTGTGTGCTCCGAAAATATGAGCATTTCTTTCCAAGGGCCCTCTGAGGCTCACTTGGATATTCTTGTAGGTCAAGCACTTTTTGCCGATGGTGCAGCAGCTTTGATTATCGGTGCGAATCCCGATACGTCGATCGAACATCCATTATTTCAAATTGTGTCAGCAGCACAGACGATTATCCCGGAGTCCGAATGCGCACTTGTGGGCCACTTATCTGAAATGGGCCTGACTTATAATTTGTCCGCAAACATACCCGAATTTACCTCCAAGAACATTGAGAAGAGCGTGGTTGAAGCGTTTGGTCCAATTGGCATTACTGACTGGAATTCACTGTTTTGGATAGTTCATCCAGGTGGCCCAAAAATTCTCGATGGGATTGAATCACAACTCCCGTCTAAAAGAGTCGAAACTCAGAGCAACTCGCCACATACTCAGTGAGTATGGAAACATATGGAGTGTAAGCATGATTTTTATTCTCGATGAGGTAAGGAAGAAATCTTTGGAGGAAAGACAGACCACTACAGGTGAAGGGTTGGAGTGGGGAGTTCTGTTTGGGCTTGGGCCGGGCTTGACAGTCGAGACAGTTGTGTTACATAGCATGCCCATAGTTGCAACTCAGTGACTCACTGAGTCATGGTCAATCACCCGTGATGGCTATCTTAGTGTGTGGAATGGCTAAAGAATAAACTGGCTTGTTTGTTATCTATAGTGTTTGGGGCTAATAAAAGAAGCTAGTGTGGTTTAAATGTGAAGCATGCAATTCTAGTTTGTAATTATATGAAATTTGAAGTAAATGTACTCCGCGCTATATGTGTAAGTTGTTGTACCCAAAAACATGCAGTACTAAATTCGAGAAACGCTAGCTACTAATACAAATGGCCCGTTTCGCAGTTTGTATTAACTTTTTCTATATAAAATCACTTTTAGAAAACTATCTCTTCTTATATTTTTTATAATTATATTCAAATCATGTCTTCACATTTCAAAATTTCTATATTAGATGTGATTGTGGCACAAGTTGGGAACTAAAAACTTTTTCCATAACAACTTTTAGTATGAAAATTTTGCCAACTATCCTATTACTCATTGAATCGTATAAAAGTGATTATCACCTCATTTTTTAGATCAAGTAGAATTTTGAGCGGACGCGTACCCCTCTAACCATGAATTTATATACGTGGACATATGGATAAATGAACATACTAATATAAATAATATATTATGATTAAAAATAAGGACTTTCTATTCACTGATAAGGAGGCATAAAATGGTATTCATCCCATAATATAGGATTCCGTCGAGATAACAAGTGGGGTACATTAGATTCCATATGTTTTGGCCCGGATGAACAATATTCATCTTGTATAAAATGAAATAGATTGATGTGACATCATACCCTATGTGCCTCAATTCTCGAATAGAGGTCTAATAATTTTTCTTAATCCATTTAGGCACAGTTTGGTTTTGTTTTTCATAAATACTTATTTGTTTTTTTAAAAATTTGTAATATATAATTTCTAAGAAAAATTTTAAAAAAACAAATAAATACTTATAAAAAACAAATCCAAACCGTGCCTTATTTTCCTCCAATCATATGCTTCTCTGACCAATAATTTAAGTAAGGGTCAGATCATTTGACACATAGTTTTTACTTCTAATTTGACTCGCGGTTTGCAAAATCCAATACAGAATAGGTATTTTGAGAAATCGACCGTTGGATTATATATTCTGCTCATACACATCATATATACTAAAAATCACATTGATCCAACAGCTACTTTTTAAAAAATATCATAGTTTTAAGATAAACTGTAAAAAAATTTGTGAAACTGTTACAGTTGGTTTTCTGAAAAACCAACCGTCGGATCAATGTGATTTTTGACATACATAACATATATAAGCAGAATATCTAATCCAACCGTTGGTTTCTCAAAATACTTATTCCACGCTTGATTTTACAAACTGCGTGTCAAATTATAAGTAAAAACTATTTGTCAAGGGATCCTATCCCTTTAACTAATACAAGGACAAAATATATAATTGTTCTTTAATAATATAACTCATTCTACAAAACAATGTCTTTTTTAAACCTACAAAACGTTATCTGTTTTAAATCTATAAAAATAGCTTAGATGTTCAAGGATTACATCACATAAAATGGAGGTTTTGAAATTAAATTTTGAAACCTTGACTATCGAATGGATGGAATTTGAGAATGTTTAATTGTTTATCTCTAGAGAGCAATTTAAGCCCAATTCTTAATGAGAGTAAACTTAGGAATCCCTAGCTATGTTACCAAATAAATAAATAGATAAATAACACGATTATATATAATATATAAAAGCAGAAGTGTTGTTATCAGGTGCACCAGGTGCCCTTTTTTAGAGCCACTTGTTGAACATATTTTTGAAAATTGGCCGTTGGATTTGATGCTCATTTCATGTATATCATGTCTGTCAAAAATCACAATGATCCAACGGTTGGTTTCCGAAAAAATGTAACTTTGAAAAACTGTGGCTTTTTTATTCTTTGAAATGTCACCATTTTTTCACAATTGGTTTTTTTAGAAACCAACCGTTGGATCACTGTGATTTTTGGCCGACGAGATATACATGAAAGGAGCATCAAATCCAACGGTCAGTTTCAAAAATATGCACAACAAATGGCTCTAGAAGAGGGCATCTGATGCATCTTGCATCAAGTGCACCTGATAACAGCACTTTTGTATATAAAAGAAGCTAAAACCTATAACATGCAATCAAATCATAAAAAAGGTTTTCCATAGGCTCACCCCAAACCTTCTATCATAATTACAAATATAATTAAACTAATAAAGAAGACCTACAACAATCAATTCACAATGAGGGTTTTCAATAGGCTCATCCCAAACCTCATATCATCATTACAAATACAACAATTCTTTTCGTCCACCCTTTTTGTCCTCTCTTTTTCGTCCTCCCTTGTGCATTTGACCAACTTAAAAGTTGAAACGGTTATTTTGAAAAACCAACTATTGGATTTGATGCTCCATTTATTCGTATCAAGAATACAAATTAAAAATCACATTGATCTAATGGTTGGTTTTTCAAAAAATAGACTGTGATAGTTTTTCACAATTTTTTCATTATATTTTACAATTTTGTTTTTCAAAATTGCAAAACCGACCATTGGATCAATATGATTTTTTGCATTCATGATAAGTATAAGTGAAATATCAAATCCAACGATCGATTTTTCGTGATAACTATTCAAAGTTAGTTAGATGCACAAGGGAAGACAAAAAGAGAGGACGAATGGAATTTTCTTTACAAATATATCAAACAAATAAACAATCAATTCACAAGGAGCGTTTTCAATAGGCTCACCCGAAACCTCCTATCATCATTACAAATATATCAAATTGATAAACAAGATTTGATTAGAACTTTTGAATATAATTCCATTAAAATGAATATAATTCAACTATATTTTCCATAAATGTGTCAAACATACATGGAGCAATGATACCAAGAAATTAAGAAAAATTATATTATAAAGAAAAATGCAACAATAAAAAATAGATGCTAAATAGTAGAACATATGTAGTATATTCAGGTTTGGTCCTTTGGGCTGCCCTTGAATAAAAATTGATTGCCTATGTAGTATATCACTAATAAGACCAAATTTAATGCCCCTAAATTTTCCTAAAAAACTGATGCCCAAGGCGATTGCCTATCAGGCCTGCCCTCAGGGTCGGCTCTGCAGGTGAAGGGTTGGAGTGGGGAGTTCTGTTTCGGTTTGGCCCGAGCTTGGCAGTCGAGACAATTGTGTTACATAGCATGCCCATAGTTGCAACTCAGTGACTCACTGAGTCATGGTCAATCACCTGTGATGGCTATCTTAGTGTGTGGAATGGCTAAAGAATAAACTGGCTCGTTTGTTATCTATAGTGTTTGGGGCTAATAAAAGAAGCTAGTGTGGTTGAAATGGGAAGCATGCAATTCTAGTTTGTAATTGTATGAAATTTGAAGTAAATGTACTGCGCGCTATATTTGTAAGCTGTTGTAGCCCAAAAACATGCAGTACTAAATTCAAGAAACGCTAGCTACTACTACAAATAGGGGTGGCAAAATGCGACGCGACCCGAGAACACGCCACGAACTGTACACGAAGATAGTGGGTTTGGGTTACTCCTAATCGTGTTCGGATCAGAATCGGATCGACCCGCTTAACCCATGTAGTTAGGCGTGTCGGTTTCGTATCAACCCGTGTAACCTGAAATTGACCCGCTGTGACCCGCCTAATTTACGAGTCATTTTCGTGTCAACCCAACCCATATAACCCGCTTGACTTGTATAACTCGTTTAAGTTTATTGATTTTAATTTATAATTTCATTTTGGGATGATTTTAATTTATTTAGTATGATTTTCATTTTGGGATGTTTACTTAAACTACATTGATAAACAAGTAATTTATATGATTTTTTATGTTTAAATATAAGTAAAAAAGTAAGCAAGTTCATTTCAGGTTAATTGGGTTATAATCGTGTTGGGTTGGTCGTGTACTCGTGTTGACCTAAACACGACCCGATTATTAAATGGTTAATTGGATTAGGTTCGTGTCAACCCAATTATAAACAGGTCGTATTCATGTTTAAATTTATGACCCAATTAATAAACAGGTTGTGTTCGTGTTGACACATATGCTCAAATACATGCCTCTCGACACGACTCGAACCCAACCTGTTTACACGAATTGTCACCCCTAACTACAAATGGCCCGTTTCACAGTATGTATTAACTTTTTCTATATAAATCACTTTTAGAAAACTATCTCTTCACATATTATTTATAATTATGTTCAAACCATATCTTCACATATCAAAATTTCAATATTAGATGTGATTGCGGTAGAAGTTGGAAACCTCAAACTTTTGCCAATAACTTTTAGTATGAAAATTTTGCCAACTATCCTATTACTCATTAAATCGTATAAAAGTTATTATCGCCTCATTTTTTTTAGATCAAATAGAATTTTGAGCTCCAAAAGTGATTTTAATAAAAGTTCATGCAAGGAAGCCAAAGTACAAACCGAGCAAAATAATTGGTTTTGACTATGATTGGTTTTGTGGCTCTTTGATCCTTTTATTTTTCCCGGGTCCTCTGCCTTTTTCTAAATTCACTTTTGGAGCACAGTCTCTTCACATATGTCTTTACAGTTATTTTTAAATCATATTTTCACGTACATATCAAAATTTTATACTAGAAGTGATTGTTGCAACTGTTGGGACGCCTGACTTTTACCACAATCACTTCTAGTGTGAAAGTTTTGACAACTATTTTATCATCCATTCACCTCCAAAATCGTTTAAAAGTGATTATCACTCTATCTCTGAAATCAAACTAAATTTTAAGTTCCAAATTAAAATAATTTTTAAAAAGCCAATACAAACAAGACTTTATAGGAACCAAAGTGCACGTCAATTTCACACATTGAGCAAAATATTTCTATTTCTTTTTAGAGATATTTCAGAGTGCATGCCGGTCATAATTATTGAATATATTTTTTACAACAATAAAAATTAATGAGAGTTGAATATCAAGGAGAGAAGATTTGAAATGTATGTCATATCAAGTTGATATATAATATCAACTAACTATATTTTATATAATAAATGAATAACATAAATATATAAAATTAGCCTAAGGTTGATTTTCATGCATGAGTGATGTTTTTAACGCGTACGTAAATAACTAAAAGGCCAGGAAAGAATGATACACTTATTCACCCAAGTTTCAACAGATAAAAGACCAAATCTCTAGAAAATGACTGGAGCTAGAAAAAAAAGAAAGGAAAATGGCTTTGATTATCGGTACGAATCCCGATATGTCAATCAAACGTCCATTGTTCCAAATTGTGTCGACAGCATAGACGATTATCCCCGAGTTATGAGCCTGACTTAATTATTATAAAAGAAATTAATGTTATACATTACTACGACGAATCGTTACAAGAAGAAAATGATAGTAGTTTTGAAAAATCACTCATGGATATTTTTGGAAATTCACAATATTTCTTTCTTATAACGATATTTGTAGCGATACATTGTAGTGCTGCATAGCATTTTCCTTATAATTTGTCTGCAAACATACCTAAGTTTACTTCCTAAGAACATTGAGATTTGGGAAGAGATTGGTTGAAGCGTTTGGCCCAATTGGCATTACTGACTGGAATTTACTGTTTTGGACAGTTCATCTGGACAGCCCAACACTTCTCGACCGGATCGAAGCAAAACTCAGAAAAACTCAGAGCAACTCGGCACATACTCAGAGAGTATAGAAACGCATCGAGCATTGGCGTGATTTTTATTCTCGATGATGGGCTGATGGCTATCATATCTAAGTGCATGGACTGGTTTAAGAAATAATTAAGCTGGCTTGATTACTATCTAATGTGTTTGGGGCTTGGTAAAAGGACTGAGTTGGTCAGCATATTAGTGTGGTCTAAATGCGAATTAAGCATGAAGTATGTGGTTTGTAATTGTATGAAATTTCAAATATTCATCTTATTTGACTAATAAGAAATGAGTGGATACAGATTCTTCAATTATACAAGATACTGAGAAATATTTGCTTCTAAAAGCATCTCCAATGCATCAGTACTATATATATTTTGACATTTCTACCTTTTCTGAAAAGAAAGTATGACATGCCACAAATGGCAAGTAACATTTAAAATGCCAAGTTTGGCACCAAGTAGTGTCATACATTGCCAAAATTTGGCTCTCCAAATGGAACCCTATTAGAGCAAGGTATTTGGATGCTAATACCAAATTTTGGCAATAGCAATTCATGTAGCACCCCCATTGGAGATGCTCTAATATCCCTAGAAAAACAATGTATTGCTTTAAAATACAAACCAAGTAAAATAATTAGTGCTAGATTTTTTTTTTTTGGTTTGGCAAAAGAAATTTTTTATTAAAGATGGAAATTAGCAACACCCAATTAAACAAAGGGAAAATGATCAATAGGCTCCTGTTTATGGTCTTTTTTATCACTAAGTCCAAAGTATTAGATTTTATACTGATAAGCCCCTCCAGGTCAAATTAGAAGTCAACTATTAAGAATAAATTGTCTATAATACAATTTCCTTATTTTAAGCTTGATTTTAGTTATATATTATTTCATGATTTATTGTGATTAGATAATTTAATATTTGAATAACATCTCCTCAGATTAGGTAAGTGTGATATAAGTTATTTTTTGTTTCATTTTTGAATTTGAATTGTAATCAAAGTTTTGGAGACCTTTCATTGTCCAAACTCAATCAGACACACACCCAACACCTGTTTTCTCACAAACCTCCATAGCCTTACATGTTCTTGCCACCACGTCACACCCAGACACTTCAGTCATTGCACCACAATAATCTTATGTGAAGGCATCACGACTCTCTTTTACCCCAATCAATCACTCATGGATGCTTTCCAGTGGTAGCTGACTCTCTTCAGCCTTCCTCCATCTATAGCCATTGATTTCAAGCACTTCCAGTTCTGTTCTCATTTTTATGCTACTATTATTGTTGCTTAAAGGAAGTTAAAGTGGGTGGATTGTTCCTCAAAAAGGTTAGTTTATTTTCTTTTTTATAGGATTTATATGCGTATTTATATATTGATCCATATGTGTATGAAAGTTTTTTTTTTTACAGAAATACTAGTATCTCTGTAAAATCATAGTCCATAAAAAAGAGAGTCACGACTCTCTACCTATAAAACACCCTCTCAATGTAAGATCTCCTAAACCAAAAAATGATAGAACATATTACCAGAGAGTCATAAATCAATCATCACAACCCATATAAATTTGATCTTTAAACAAAATAAAGAGGAAACAAATATATATATATATATATATATAGAGAGAGAGAGAGAGAGAGAGAGAGAGAACCCTGGTAATATGACTCTATGGTAATATGTTCACATGTACATGATTGAGTCATGACTCTCTAGTAATATGTTCTATCATTTTTAAATCAATCATCCATGAGTGATTGACTGGTTTTTTTTTTAATATATATACTTTTTATTTGAATTTATAATTGATACACGTTATAAATTTGATATTATTCTTCTCTTTAAACATAACTAATTTGTCAAATTTCGTAAATTTAGTATTATTGCAGGTACTTAAACTCTAATTTTAATTATATAAATTAAAATCAATTTAATTAGTACACGTTCTACAGATTGAGTATTAAGTTAGAGACCGATTAAAAGATAAATATTATTATGAAATCACTAATTAAAGTCAAATTTTAATTTCAGACCTCAAATAGAATGACCAATGGCTAGAGTAATTTTGGCTATCAATCAATAATTAGTCAAAACAATTAGGGAATGGAAGACAACGGGACCTTAGGGTAACTATTAAGAAAAGGAGAGGGAGTCAGGGAGCCATTTGGTAAAATTTAATATTTTTTGGGGGGGCAAATCAAAGGGTTTATTTTAGGGTGGGGCTATTTACAACCCACTTTTTACTAAAGGCAGCTCATTTTCTAAATGCAACCCACCCATTTGTATTTTTACTAAAGGCAGCACAATAAAATTTTAATTAATATACCCATTTTACCCTTTACTAAATACAACTCATTACTATACAAAACAAAAGTTTTAATATACCATAAATGCCCCAAGTCTAAATACAACCCATTACTCCCAATCCTCTCAATCACCAAGTTCTTCAAACAACTTCTTCTTCTTCCTCTTCATGTTCTTCTTCTTCAACCCCAAAGCTTTCATTTTAGGTTTGTTTGTATATTATTGGTAAACATTATATTTAGATTAAACATGCTTCAAAACATAAAAAGTAGCACTCTATAACCATTATGGTGTGATGGTATTACGAAAAAAACTCATATTTCAATCGAAAAATAGGGAAAAAAAAATTGTGTTCGTATTCGCATTCGGCTTGGTAAGGCCGAATGTGAAGCTTTAGTATTCGGTAGGCCAACACCGAATATGAAGCTTTAATATTCGGTAAGGTATGCCGAATATGTAGGTTTAATATTTGGAAATTACATATTCGGCATTAGATTACCAAATATTAAAGCTTCATATTCGGTGTTGGATGACCGAATACTAAAGCTTCACATTCGGTGTTGGCTTACCGAATACTAAAGCTTAATATTCGGCCTTACCGAGCCGAATGCGAACACGAACACAGTTTTTTTTTTTCTATTTTCCGATCGAAATATGAGTTTTTTTCGTAACACCATCACACCATAATGGTTATAGAGTGCTACTTTTCATGTTTTGAAGCATGTTTAATCTAAATATAATGTTTATCAATAATATACAAACAAACCTAAAATGAAAGCTTTGGGGTTGAAGAAGAAGAACAAGAAGAAAAAGAAGTGGGCTGTAGTTAAACTTGGGGCATTTATGGTATATTAAAATTTTTGTTTTGTATAGTAATGGGTTGCCTAAAGATTAGTGGGCTGTAGTTAGAAAAGGGTAAAATAGACCCAATAAAAATTTTAAATGGGTTGCCTTTAGTAAAATGGTGGGCTGTAGCCCCACCCTTTATTTTAAAGATATATATAAATATATATATAATTTCAAAATCTGAGGTGGGACTCGTGCCCCTTTAGCCCCCTAATTCCACACCCACAACATGACTGCCCAAAATCTCTTCAAGCCTATGAAACCACGGTCATGCTTGGTTTGGGAAATTGAGTATGAAGTGCCCATACATTTAGATATCAATGCGTACGAGGCTGGCCATGTATCTTCAATTAATTTGATGTAACTTTACACTATACAGTTATGACTTTCAATGAATATAGGATTAGGACTGATTTCTGTTGTCTGGAATCCCTTGTTAACAGAATTTACCAACTGGTCCTCCATTTGTTGGATAAATTATTGTAATTGGGGTACTGCAGGTATCGTTATTTATTCTAGCATGAGTGACAAAATCATCCTATAACGTAAACATATTGAGCTATGTATGGATCATCAGGCCAAAAGAGGTTCCAAACCTTCTTCCACCCAATTAACAGAAACATGACAATGGAAAACTGGGGTATCTGGTCATTGCAATGGGGCAACTGGAATTTGGAGGGAATTTGCAATTTTATATTTTTACTAGTTTATTTGTTTCAATGGAAAATGAGTTTGGATAGAGCAGGCATCATAAATCATTATGATTGTGATATTTCATATTGGTATCCATTTATTTGGAAAAAGCTGCTTTGTGTCACATTGGGCAGAGTGTAAATTAGATGCATTTTAAGTAGGGCTGACAAAATTGGCCCAGACCCATCAACCCGCCCAAACCCATCCAATATTATTGGGTTTGGGTTGGTATAATTTAATAAACGGGTCATAATTGGGTCACCCAATTAAACCCATTTATAATTGGGTTGGATATGGGTAACCCATGGGTACCCAATGATTAATTAAATCCATTTATATGATTTTTGTTCTTAGTTTTGTGACATATACCCATTTAATTAGTACCATGTCTTGACCCATGCCCATATATCATGGGTCGACCCAACCCACCAACCCATCATGGGTCGATCCCTTTTTTTTTTTTTTAAATGCATATACACGCCAACAAAAAAAACTTAAAATAAAATTACCGCATTTAACAATAAAATTTAGCATGTCATATATATACAAATCTCGTTCGAGATCTCACTCTTCATGTGTCGACCCGTTTTTTTTTTTAAATAATACATCATTGCGCGTATAAAGTGCTGTTCAATCCCAAGCGTAGGATCTACCGTTGCAAGCATAATAATACATGTAGTCCCATGGTTGTGTCATCAGAGATAAGCAATCAGAGAAAAACTCGAAAATCCTTTTTAGAAGTTGTTTAGTGTAGAGAGGCAAGAAAATAAAATCATGGGGTTTGGTTTGAAAATGGTTTTGTGTAAAATACACAAGGATTGTTATAATCTTACTTTAAAAGACACAGAACTGAGATTCAAAGTTCAACTTGTTCATACCATTAGTTCTAATTCATCGCAACTATTACTCATCCAGATTACATTG
The DNA here is from genome assembly GCA_017140935.1 of Hamamelis virginiana. Taxonomy (NCBI): domain Eukaryota; kingdom Viridiplantae; phylum Streptophyta; class Magnoliopsida; order Saxifragales; family Hamamelidaceae; genus Hamamelis; species Hamamelis virginiana. Next base: position 224,050 of record JAESVK010001058.1, read on the forward strand.
AAGAATGGTCTGGATGGAATATTTGATAATAAAAATTATTCAACTATTCAAGAAATAGGATATTCATGATAAACACTCTTTGAGAAAATTAAACAAACACTTGGAACGCTTTTCAGTGCTAAAAACTACCTGTGGCAAGAAATCCTGTCAACCAATGGTAAAAGCTAACAGTTCCTTGTGGATCGTATACAAATTCTGTGTTTAGTATGAATATCCAAATCTGTCAAGTTAGGACATATGTGAGAATTAGTTCCTCTAATACGAATCAGGCATCCCTCATCATCCCAGCTAACTATTTAGCTACTCATGATAGTTGGAATTAACTTCATCAATTCAAAAGAACTTGAAAACGTAATTAAAACTTGAAGGTAATGAAATACACTTATATAAACTGAAATTAACCAAACTTGGTTCTTGTTACAGATTAAAACTAGCAAATAATAAGATTAGAACATCTAAATTAACTAAAACACTAACTAAACTTAGCTATCTAAGTAAAGAAAGATGAGAAAGATGAGAGAGAAGAGAGAAAACCTTCAAAACCTAAAAAATATTTTAAGTTACAAGTAAAAACGTATGTATAAAGATCTGGGCAAAAGTTTATATAATATGACATGTGAAATTACAATTTTGCCCTTCAAAAAGTCAGAAAAACTAGATATTTTGGCTAAGGCGGCGCCCATTACCGATAATGGCATAGTCCACTATCGGTAATGGCTCTTCTGAAACAACTCTTCGAAGCTAAGCAAACTGTCATTACCGATAGTCATGTATGGCACTATCGGTAATGGTCTTGAACTGTTCATACTGTGAAATCTGAGCTTGAAGCTTCTATCGATAATATCCAAATGGGCTATCGGTAATAGGATCACACTGGGACTTTGACTTGCTCCTTCCATCTACCATTACCGATAATGGCATATGAAACTACCGGTAATAGCTTACTTCTGATGGCTGTTGTTGGCTCTCGAGACATTCATTACCGATAATGGATATTGCTTCTATCGGTAATGAGATTCTACTGGAATGGTGACTGGCTTCCTTCTCTTGAACTACCGATAGTGGTAATGACCATTATCGGTAGTTATGCTTTACAGGTTCTGGATATGTTCATTTGCTGCATTTAGAGTAGATGATTATCGATAATAGGCAATGTCATTATCGGTAATGGGCTTTTTCTGGCAAAAATTCTTCACAAACAAGTCTCAACTTGCTTTAAAACTTTCATCACTTAGCTTATCATCTATTTCATCCAAAAAGCGTGAGATTTCTGCAAATATACGAATAACAAACATTAATAAAAACTACTACATAATCTCTACTTATGTACATCAAAAGACAACAATTTGGACTACATTATCACCATTGAAAGTGCATGATTGTGTAACAATCAAACCCCCCAACTTGGATATTGCTAGTCCTATAGCAAAAAAATTTCCTAACAAAAATCAAAAGTAATAATGGCAACCCGAATGTAACAAATGCATGCCATCACTCAAAATAACAAGTGCAATATACTCAACAAATCATAATCAAATCGATCAATCCTGGTAAGTGCATTAAAATAATGAACTTGAGAAATATTCAATCCTTACTCTAAAAAATGGAATGGTTCAACTTATATTGATATTAGAAACCATACCTGAATATGTTTAAGGTGAACACTCATAAGAAGAAGTAGGATTCTATGTATCAAGATGCGCATAAGTCGAACCTTATTCACGAAGTGGAACAAAACTGATAACAAGGTTAGTTCATATATGCATACACATCAAAACTTGACAAATCACATCAGAAATAACAGTTATGATAAAAAAGGAACAATCAACTATCTTAAAATCAAAAAAGTCTTAATAGCTATGTAATGTACCTTGGTTAACACAAAAATTGGATAAACTGAGATGAGAATGGTTCAAAAATATTGGCTAAGGTTACTACCCTCCCATTCTCATCTAAACTGTTCAAAAACATATACACTAAAACTAATACAACCCAATAAATTAAAAAAAAAAAAAAATTGTAACTGTTCAAAAGTAATTAAGTTCAACTGAATTAAAAGCATTAAGGAAATTGTTCAAAAAATCCATGCAACTCAAGACGGAGGGACGTCATGCTCAGCAGCCTCCTTCTCAACAGCAGTGGCTTCTTCTCTAACCTTTTCTCCAATTTCTGGTTCACTAGCAGGGGGCACTTCAGGCGTAGTAGCTCCAAACTCATTATAGTACTCAGCAGGTATTGGGGGCATAGGTTCTATCCCAAACTTATCAAAAAGAGAATTGCTCCATGCTTGCTGACTCATCTGAATATCCCACTGGATTTCCTGTCGTCGCAGAAGTCGACTGATATTACGCTGATTCTCTAGGATATCAGAATGTATAGTAGTGAGCAAATCCTGCAGTGTAGAAGTAGGTGGAGCAGGCTTTGGCACAGAACTCTATGATGCACCCCTTGATTTCATACCTTGCGATGCCTATGTAGCTTTTGCTGCCTCAGCTCTAGCACGATGGACCCATGGAAGATGCTGCAGACGTGATTCCTCCTTCACCATGAAGATAGGGCTCAGTAGAAGAAATCCCTTGATTTATACAAATCTGTGTGATCATCTGGGGGAATGGAATCAACCTGTTCGATCTAGCAGAAATATACTGACAAATATCCTCAAATATCCAGGCTGCTACATCAATAATTGCATCACCCATAAATTCGATTAACAGATTTACCTCGTCCTGCTTAGACGCACTCTCCGATCCTCGGGCATAAAGATTACAATGAATAATCTTATTCATAGTTGCATACTCAGGACGCATATATCCTATAGGAAAGGAACTTCCGTCGTCCTTTGGAGGACTCGGATCACTGAAAATGACCTCCATAGCATCCTTCCAATTCTTTGGTTAATGAGTGGGGTGAGGATATTCAATCTCAGCCGGAGTGGGACGTTCGAGTTTAAGGAACTCCACTATATGTCGGGAGTGAGCTGTACTGTTTTCTTCGAACTCATCTTTGCATTTATCACATCTTTCTTCGCATCCTTCACTGCTACTGTGTAAAAATTACACACTATCCCCTGCTTATATCCCTTCCATTTCAACTACCATTGGCCCAGTTTTCTCCGATGAATCACACTAAGGACTCGGTCAGTTGGGTCGAAGGCCTTGGCTTTAACAAACTGCTCGGGCTTGAAACCTTTTCCTTTTATAAACTCCGCCCATGTCTGCTTTTTCGGCTTAGGTGCACCTGTCTGTCTAGTTGGTTTCTCTTTGTAGGAAGACGGTACTGAACCTAGCTCTTTCCTCAGGTGCCCAGAGGTACCAATCTCACCAACCTCAGGCTCATCCTCATCCTCTTTTTCCTTTACATATGGAATGTCTTTTTCAGGGGCCCATTACACGCCTGGCTCAGGTCCAAAGGGGTCATCAGAATCTGATTCAGAAGTAGACTGAACAACTGCCTTGCCCTTACCCTGTGGTGCAGCTTTTACTTTCTTGGCAGGGGGCTGTCTAGCAGATTCTCTAAGAGAGATTCCCTTTTCAGGCTCACGCGACGATTGTTTTCGTTTCTGAACAGCCTTAGACTTGACTTGGTGTGATTTTTTAGCTTCCTGCTCGGCTTTCCTTTTCGCTTCTGCTTCGGCCTTGGCTTTGGCTTCCTGTTTTGCCCTTAGCCTATCCTCTTCAGCCTGTTTCTCTCTTATAACTGCCAAAAGCTCTTCTGTTTGCTTCACTCGAGCCATAATCGCTGTAACTCAAGGCATGTTCAAACAAGGCCAAGTGAGGCAAAATTTTAATCGAAATTTTAGCAGTACCTCCCTAGTAAATGCAGATTTCCAAATTACCGAAGACTTCAAAACATTCCTCCACACTATCAAAACCAAACTCACATTCAACAATTAACTCAAGATATTCCAAAAACAACTAAAAGAACGTACCTTTCTTCTTTAAAGACAAACGAAAAATTCCCAAAGCCTTTTTATCTCCCTTTTTGTTTATGCCCAGTCTACACTCAAAAATTCAGTTTTTCATTGATGGAAGAAATGAATGGGTGAGGGTTTTATGAAATGGAGAATTGGTTATGAAGAAGAAGTGGAAAAGAGAAAATGGGTTAATGGAATGGCTGTTACGGTGTGAAGAATAAATAGGGAAGTGGAAGAGACAGAAGGTGAAGAGACAAAAGTCGCGAGAGAGAAGTGAGATGGCATGACTGTTGGACGGGAGAGAGGTGGTCGTGGGTGAGCAGCTATGGGTTTGAAACGATGAGGAAGAGAGAGCAGGTAGGAGAACGTGGGTTTAGCATGGGAGTGAGGATGAGCAGTTCGTGGCTTGTCTAACAAGCCACGGATTTCAAATCAAATTAAATTAAAAGAAAAGTTGGGGCGGTTACCAGCGTTTCAAAATTTAGCTCAACTACCGATAGTTATAAAACAATACTATCGGTAGTGATCTTCAGCTGCAATTGAATGGTGTCTTGTAAGAAAATCAACTACTGATAATAGTGAAGGACCACTATCGGTAATGGACTCTTGCAGAAAATAGAAGAGTCAAAAACGAAGTATTAACTACCGATAATGATAAATGACCACTATCGGTAATGAGTATAAACTGAAACTGAATGAAGAAAAGAATGAACAGACTACCGATAATATTGATTTTGTACTATCGATAATGGCTTTTTTTTTTTTTAATTGGGAAATTTTCATTTATCAAGAAAAAGATTGGTAGTACCTTTTTCCAAATATGCTCCTAATTTACTTATATCTTCCTTCTTCTGAATTTTTTCTGCCCCAAACACACTTCAACTGATATTCAATTCTGTTCATAACCCTAATATTTGGAGAAAATATGCTGAACTCCTTCAGAACCTTGATAACCTTAAGAACAATCTTTACCTTGGACAATTATACTTAATATAGGTTACTTAGGTATTGAAAGAATTTGTCAATGAATCTTAGCTTCAAAAGGGCTCCTATGGAAAACTTGACATGAAAGAATTTAAGCTCAAAGGACTCCAAAGATGGCCTTTAATAATTTTCTAACTTAGTACAATTGATCCAAGATGATCATAAAGCATTCAAACATAACTTAATCAAATTTCAAAAAGATATGCATATTGACTAATAGAATAAGAATTCATATACTAAAAACTCAGATGATGTTTTAACACTCATAAGAAAATGAATGGCTCAAATCACATATATGATCCTCACTCTCTTAAACAAGATTGAATATTTAACTAGTTCACAAGTGTGTGTGCAGGATCAAAAGGTTCTAATATAAATCAAATCAAGCACACTACATTACTTATGTATTTTTAAAATAAATGGTATGCAGAAATTACAAATGCTTGCAAATATACCACGATATGTACACTAAAAAAAAAATTTAGCACCAAAGACAAAGTTAAACATACTGAAACAAACATGGCAACCCACCAAAAGAAAAAGTTAAACGAAAAATAAACAAAGGACATAAAAAATATATACATGTTAACATTAAACTATTACTAGGAGAAGAATAACATGTTAACATAAAAATATATACATAAATCTAAAAAGGAAAAATAAAACAAAGTAACAAACATATTTACACAGCCCAATGTAAGTAGCACACACTACTTACCCACCGGATCCTGGTAAACAGGATCAACCAAAAGTTCATCAGTTGCCTCGGAAGAGAAATTCTTAAGAAATGGTTTTAATCTCTGACCATTAACCTTGAGAACATTACCTGACTGGGGATTACGATCTCAACCGCTCCATGCGAATAGACTTGCTGAACAATAAAGGGTCCTGTCCATCTTGACCTTAACTTACCTGGAAAAAGATGGAGTCGAGAGTTGTACAATAGAACTTTTTGTTGGGGTGCAAAATGTTTCCGCATGATATTCTTATAGTGAAAAGCTTTAAGTTTCTCCTTGTACAACCTCGAACTCTCGTAAGAATCTCTTCTGATCTCTTCTAATTCATTGAGCTGTAATTTCCTATGCTCGCCAGCTTGGGTCAAATTATAATTCAAAGATTTTATCACCTAATAAGCTTTATGTTCCAATTCGACAAGAAAATGGCAAGCTTTTCCATAAACCAAACGATAGGGATACATACCCAAAACCGTTTTGTAAGCAGTACGATAAGCCCATAAGGCATCAGTAAGCCTTAGAGACCAATCCTTACGGTTCGGGTTGATTGTTTTTTCCAAAATATTTTTGATCTCCCTATTCGCTAATTCAGCTTGGCCATTCGTTTGAGGGTGGTAAGCGGTCGAAATTTTATGTGTGACTCCATATTTCTGCATAAGTTTTGCAAATGGTTTGTTACAGAAATGGAGTCCACCATCACTTCCGCCTTGGGCATTCCAAACTGACTCAAAATATTTTCCTTCAAAAACTTTAGGACTATCTGATGATCATTAGTCCTGGTTGGAATAGCCTCTACCCATTTTGAAACATAATCAACGGCGAGCAAAATATAGAGATTCCCACATGAAGAAGGAAAATGACCCATGAAATCAATGCCCCAACAATTAAATATTTCCAAAATCAAAATGGGGGTCAAAGGCATCATATTTCGACGGTTATTCCTCCTAGTTGTTGGCATTGAGCACAAGACTTACAGAATTGATAAACATCCTTGAAAAGAGAAGGCCAGTAAAATCCACATTGCAACACTTTTGCTGACGTCTTCTTAGCGGAGAAATGACCTCCGCAAGCCTCAGAATGACAAAAAGAGAGAATCTGTTGTTGTTCATCCTCTGGTATACACCTGCGTATAATTTGGTCAGCACAACATTTGAACAGATATGGATCATCAAAGAAGAAATATTTGACTTTTGAAAGAAACTTTTTCCTGTCCTGAGATTTCTAATCAGTTGGAATCTGTTCGGTCATAAGATAATTAATAATGTCAGCAAACCATGGACAAGAAATCAGAGCAAACAGTTGCTCGTCAGGAAAATTTTCTGAAATTGGTTGAGTTTCAAAGGAGTCATCAAAGATGATTCACGATAAATGATCAGCTACAACATTCTCCACTCCCTTTTTATCTTTTATTATGAGATTAAATTCCTGGAGGAGAAGGATCCACCTGATCAGTCTCGCCTTAGCATCCTGCTTAGTGAACAGATATTTTAAAGCAGAATGATCAGTAAAGACAATAATAGGTGTTCCTATCACGTATGATCGAAATTTATCTAATGCAAATACTACTGCCAGTAGTTCCTTTTCTGTAGTGGTGTAATTCATTTGTGCATCATTTAAAGTTCTACTGGCATAGTATATTACAATTGGCTTACCATCCTTGCGTTGCCCTAGTACCGCCCCTATAGCATAATCGCTCGCATCACACATCAACTCAAAGGGCAAATTCTAGTAAGGGGATTGCATAATTGGAGGTGATATCAAAGATTCTTTTAATTTTATAAACGCTTCCTCACAATTAGCATTCCACACAAAAGGAATATCTTTAGACAAGAGACGGCATAGTGGTCGTGCGATTGCACTGAAATCTTTTATAAACCGTCTGTAAAAACCTGCGTGCCCTAAAAAAGATCGGATGTCTGTAACACATTTAGGGGAAGGTAGGTTGGCAATTAACTCAATTTTGGCCTTATCTACTTCAATGCCCTTTTGGGACACAATGTGCCCAAGGACGATTTCCTGTTCTACCATAAAATGACATTTCTCCCAGTTCAAGACAAGATTTTTTCCTTACATCTTTTCAAAACCTGTTCTAGATTGTTCAAGCAGTCATTAAAAGAATTCCCAAATACCGAGAAATCGTCCATAAAAACCTCGATGATTTTCTCCACCATATCACTGAAGATTCCCATCATGCACCTTTGAAACGTACCTGTGGCATTACACAGACCGAATGACATGTTCTTGAAAGCGAAGGTTCCAAACGGGCAAGTAAAGGTGGTTTTCTCCTAGTCTTCCATAGCAACTTCTATTTGATTGTAACCGGAGTAACCATCTAAAAAGCAATAATAAGCATGTCCTGCCACTCGTTCCAATATTTGATCAATGAAAGGGAGTGGGAAATGATCTTTCCTAGTGGCCTCATTCAACTTCCTATAGTCTATACAAAAGCGCCACCTAGTGGTAATGCTTGTAGGAATTGAATCTCCCTTATCATTTTTGACAACAGTGACCCCATATTTTTTTGGAACAACATGAATGGGGCTTACCCACTTGCTATCAGTAATAGGGTAAATAATGCCGACATCCAGCAATTTCAACAATTCTTTTCTAACTACATCCTTCATAATGAGATTCAGTCTCCTTTGCGGCTGACGTGAAGGTTTCACATTCTCTTCTAGGTTAATGAAGTGGGTTCACAAGGTAGGGCTAATTCCCTGAAGGTCAGCAATTGACCAACCTATAGCATTTTTATGTTTCCTAAGCACCTCTAACAATTGGTTCTCTTATTCTATCTTCAAGTGAGAAGATATGACCACTGGAAATGTCTCATCTGAACCTCGAAAGGCATACTTAAGGTCATCCGGCAGAGTCTTCAAATTTAAAACAGGTGGTTCAACATTAGACGGTAACAATTTGTTCTCTGATGGAGGTAATTCCTTAAAGCGAGGCACCCATCCATTTACCTCCATCACATCAGTAGAATTTAAAACAGAAAAAAGTTTATTCACATCACTTGTTAAATTTACCTCATTTTCTTGGTCACACACCAAACAACCATCCACAGAATCTGAATCCTGATGAGAGAGAGTTGCCAAATGGTCTTGCACAACAGTCTCTATCAGATTTACATGCTGTACATCTTCAATATCCTCTTCATCTTCCATTTGCCTACACACATTGAAAATATTAAGATTAACTATCATATTTCCAAAAGAGATTGTCATAATGTCATTTTTACAATGAATAATAGCATTAGAAGTTGCCAAAAAGGGTTGTCCTAGGATTATGAGGAATCTGAGTCCCTGAATCAGGCACAGGCTGAGTCTCTAACACAATAAAATCCACAGGGAAATAAAAGTTTTTAACCTGCACTATCACATCTCTTACTATCCCCCTTTAGGCCGTTTAACACTACGGTCTGCTAATTGGAGAGTAATTGATATAGGCTGTAGTTCCCCTAATTCCAACTGTTGATATACATGGTATGAAATTAAGTTAACACTGGCCCCAAAATCAATAAGTGCATGGTCAATTTTATGTTCACCCATCACAATAGGAATTGTTGGGCACCCTGGGTCCTTTAGCTTAGGCGGAGTGTTGGCCTTCAGAATGGAACTAGCTATCTCAGTCATAAAAGTATCCTTTGGAACATTGGTCTTTCTCTTTTGAGTGCATAGGTCTTTTAAAAATTTGGCATAAGCAGGTACTCTTTTAATCGCTTCCAAAAGCGAGAAGTTGATTTTTACCTGTTTGAACATGTCCAGAATTTCAGTGTTGTCAGTAGATTTCTTTGGCTTTTTTTAACCTGTGAGGAAAAGGTGCAGGAGGAGTATTAAATTTTTCAGCAACCTTTTTAGGTCCTTTTTCTTCCTCCTATTCCTTAGGATTTTGATGGTCAGGTTCAGGCTTATCACTTGGTATCTCATCCCCTTTCTTTTGTGGATTTGAATCCAACACAATTTCATTTTGAAGTGATTTTGGATGGATAGTTTTATCAACTGTTTTACTACTCTTTAGAGTAGTGATAGCCTGAGCCTGTTCAACATTCCCTTCACTCGTACCTACTGCATCAACAATATTCTGTTCCTTTGTTGCCCGGTAGGATTGAGTAGGAAACTTACCTTTCTCCTGCTGAAGTGCACCTATAGATGTATTAAGCTTAAAAACCTGCACTGTTAATTCATTATGAGAATTTTGCATTTAAGACATAGCAACAGTCTGACTTTGAATGAATTGTGTAACAATATTTTCTAAATTTCTCTTGTGTGGAGGCTGGTACACAGGTGTGTTGGCATGATTTTGCTGAGGAGAAAAATTAGCTTGATTTTGATGTGGGACAAAAGAAGCATTAGGGTTCGGTTGGAACCCTTGTAAGTGGAGAGTTGAAGGGTATAGGGACTATACTTCTGACGGATACCCCAAACAAATATGAATAATGGTCAAGAACCACTAAACTTTCGAGATCATGGGTCTAAGGCCCACACAAGGATCACTTCCTAACCACAAGGCCCGCAAACGAGCACAACAACTCGGTAACAAAACACTACAATGGGTTTGGGCCCAGGAACAAAAAAGGGATAAGGACTATACCTTTGGCAACTACCCCAACCTTTAGGACACTTTCCTTATGGGTTAAGAGTATTCATCAAAGGTGTAGACCTAAGGATCCTACTCTAGATCATGGACCTAAATCCCACACAAATCTCACCTCAAACACTCTCACATTCTATCCTATGAAGATGGGCCTAAAGCCCCAGTAAGAATCTCATCAAAAACTCCTAAACTCACATCTCAATCTTATTGCAGGCCTATACCTTCCATCCAAAGAGTATGGGCCTAAAGTCCACACATCAAACTCACCTAAGGCCTATAAACGGACATCACTATTTGGACAGCATAACACTACCACGGGCCTAAGTCCAAGGATATGTAGGGTACTAAGCCCTCATCAAGTACCTTAACTCTTTAGAGACACTTCCCTTAAGAGTTTAGGGCATTTTATAAGGTCTAGACCTACAATCCCAGGTCCTAGTGGTTTTACACATTTCACAATCATGGCTCAGACAAAACCGGGGGGTAAATCCGGCAGCATAACATTACAATAATGTGCTTAAAAGTGATGTAGGATATGTGTCCTACAGAGACAGTCTATATGGACTAATGCAAAGGGTAGGATAAGTGTCCCTTACTCGCTCGGTCCAATCGATATACCTAACCACATGTGACATCAGGAATGCCGCGTGAGTCCAACAGTACGTGATTGGTTAGTTTGATATACCCGAGGGTACTTGGCAAGAAGGGTGATGGCTTTCGCATACATGGAACCCGAGAGTCAAAGAAACCGGGCCCAGGGCTAGGCTCATCGTTGGCTATAGCATACAACGTCCTAAACATGCAGAGTCAATGTGCACACAATTTAGGAATTAAAGTCACACAGTCATATAAATGCAAGTGATTGATTTTAATTAAGAAATTGAAAAGCCCAAAAATAATTAATTGGAGTTTAGCCCTCGACATCCCCAGTGGAGTCGCCAGTCTGTGAACCAGCCAACATGGATCGGGAGGCCTCTCTCGTTCACTCTTGGGGTGATGTTTATCTTGAGTGGATTGTGGATGATGTTTATCCGTCTCGATTTATCCTTCTCTATCATCCTTCTCTATTATCCACGTTTATCCTTCTCTATTATCCACTCAAGATAGGGTTTTTTGAAAAAGGGATGAGAGTTTGTAAAAATTAGGAGTCGCCACCTTATTTTTAGGGAACAAGAAAACCACAAAAAAGAGTTTTATTTTTAATAAAACATTGACCCCATATTTTAGAAAAGCATGGTCTTTTGAATCAAAGTTGGATCCGGGGGCTATGTTACGAAGTGGGAAGGTTTCAAGGATCTCCTTGTAGGCGCCCACCTTGCCCTAATTAAAGGTCTCCTAATTAAGTTTGGGCTTTATCAAAATCTTTTCAAAACAATCCTAGTTATCTAATCAATCACAAAATATGATATATAATATATAATAATAATATATAGTATGAAAATATACACAATCCTAATGGTCTTAGGAGACTAGAAGTCAACCTAAGATTGGACTTGCGCCCTATTGACTGCCTACGTACCTTACCAATTGCTTGATAAAGATCAAAGTCCACGTAGTTCAATTACCTTAGGACTCTCCTATTGTAATGAACCATATAGCAAAAAGAATTCTATCTTATCTAGGACTCTAACTTCGAGAGTTTGGATTTGATCAAAACACTTTTATTTGCATAAAAGATGTAATTTCATTCCATTTTAAACACTTTCAAAATTTTAGAGTTGTTCTCGAAGTAGAATCCTAAACCAAGTAGAACTCTATTACTATAAAAATTCTTACAACAAAGGATAGTCTTAAGTGGGATCAAGTGATCCCCCTAATCCTAGGGTTTCTAGCTAATCCTAGGTTAGTCTAAATACCTAAAACATTAAAATATGCATGTTGGAATTTCTGGAAAATAAAATAAAAAAATATCAGCAAAAGTATAAATAATGCATGAAAGTGTCCTAAATGCAATCTAATTATTCTATGTGAACCTAGGCATGTTTCTATGTTGATTTTGGCCTAAAAAGTGAGTTTTAATACACTTTTAAGTTACTTTAAATCCATGGACAGATTTATAAGTAATCAAAAAGTGGGTTTAAAACCCATAAAATAAAAGAATAAAAGAAGTGAAAATTGCCTAATATGCAACCTAATATGATATATCAAAATTATCATGCTTGAAAACAATCAATTTTATCATAAGGGAAGGAACTTACCTTTGCTTGCTCCCTCGAACACAAATTATATCATTCAAACAAGACATAATTAAAATACAAACCTAATATTAAAAATATAAAATTATCTAAAAAAAAAAAAAAAAGAAGAGGAAAACAATTTTAATAAACTAATCCCTAATCTATCATGCATACTAATAAACTAAATCCTATACATACTAATAAAAAGAAAACTATAAAAGAAAAAAAGAAGAAGAAAAACTAACTTCTTTCTCTGCCTCCTTGCTTCAAGTCTTCTCCTCAAGCTCCAATCCTTCTCTCCAAGGACTCTAAGGACCTCAAAAACTTTAAAACTTAAGCTAGAGTGCTATGGGGGAAGCTTGTGCAATTGCTCAAGCTTCTACTCTCCAAGCTAATTCTCTAAAGCTTATTCTGTGTGTTGAAACTAATTTCAGGGCCCTCTATTTATAGGTACATAAAGCTATAGCAAGCTTTTCATTTGGGATGTGGGACAGAGTGGATTTCATTATTCTACACTACGTGCAGGCTCATTGGGTCTGTTTTGTCCAAATTTGACGATTCAAGCGTCGAAACGATCGGGATTCGATTCTCCATGTTTTAAGAAGTGTTTGAAGTGAAAATGCATTGACCAAGGTCAAAGGTTTAGGAAACAGTCGACTGATTAGCTGTTTAGAGCCTGCCGGGCCCAAATTAGGGTTTTGAAATTTGCTAACCGATTGCTTTCGAAATCATTTCTTCTTCTTGAAACAAGTTTTAAAATGTTTTAGGAAAGTGATTTGAAGCCTTTGAAGGCTTTGGTTTGATAAAAATATCGAATCCCGGTCGCTTTCGGTTGAAACCCTAATCTGGGCTTTGAAAGGGCCTTTCGAGCTTCAAGAGCCAATCATGAGCCAGAAGGCTCAACTGACCTTGACACTGATCAACTTAGCTACAAAACACACTTTAAATATCTATGCCAAAGCCTTAAGACCATTCGAGACAAGATCGACAGTCATTTAGGGCTTTTGTGATTCAAAGGACAAAACTGCCCTTCAGTCATAAAAGGTCTTATTTTCTATCAAGCCTAGCTCAGAATGTCATGAAATTTTGCAGGGATGTTCCTATACTCTCTAAAAACCTAATGCAAAAAGAACCGACTCAATCTGACCTAAAAACCTATATGTGATAATGACCTCTACCTAATTACCCACAAAGGGTAAAACTGGCAACTTAGGGTTTTGACACCCTATTTCACCTCTAATCATAGGCAACCATTCATGACCATACTCATGGTCAAAAATGGATGTCTACAGTAGGATACGAAGTACAATCATTAATTGAATGCCCTTGTATGTTGCACAGATTGCAAAATTCTGTTTCCTTGGAAATAGGGACTGTAGAAACTTCATTTACCTTTTTCATTTCCAAGGCCTCAACTTTTTTCATTAACTGAATTAATTTGGCCTGAGTCTCGTTATGTTCTTTTACTACAAATTTTCCCCCTCCAGTTGGTGGTCGAGAAGTTTCTGGGATAGTATTCACTTCCCAGTCACGAGCTCTCGCAGCAATGAAATCCAAATGGTCCCAAGCTTCATCAGGATTTTTCTAAAAAAACATGCCATTACTCATCATTTGTATAAACATTTTTGTATCAGAAGTTAAACCCTGATGGAAATAATTTTTGAGTGGCTCAAATCCATGCCATGATGGGGAATAGCATAAGTCAAACTTTTAAAATGTTCCCATGTATTGGCAAAAGATTTGTTGGTTTTCTAAGTAAAACATTGTAAAGCCTTCATCAAAGCATTGGTTCTTTCTGGTGGAAAAAATTTATCAAAATATTGCTGCTGCAACTGAATCCAAGAGAAAATAGTGTTTTCCCTAATGTACATTAACCATTTTTTTGCTAAATCTCTAAGAGAGAAAGAGAACATCCTTAAACAAATTATATTGTGCGGTGCGCCTGTATACAGCATAGTGCCGCACACTTCCTCAAAATCATGCATAAACTCATATGGATCCTCTGACTCAAACCCATGGTAAAGGGAAAGGAGTCTCACCATATCAAGTTTTATGGGGAATTCCACTGCGTCACGAGGCAGCACAATACAACTTGGCAGATAATATCTCTGCGGATGAAGAGTCTCTCTAAGAGTTCTTCTCTGATTTACTGGAGGTTGTTGCACAACTTGGTACTGCGGGTACTGAGGGTATGGAGGGTATTGCATATTGGCTACCCTACCAATTCCTTGGGGTGGTACAGGGAAATTTTGACCATTTACAGCCTGATTATGTTGGACTTCACCAATGCCAGCACCATTACCGGTTCCACTTCCCTCAGCATGTTGGGAATTTAAGACTTGGTTAGGATTCAGATGGGGGTTATCCATATGGGGTAACTCCATTGAAAATAATTCAAGTGATGTATTAACAGAAACAAATGAACTTCTATTTACTGAGTCCTCCTGATTAACTCATACAAGTCTATTAGATTCGTCTCGAATCTAAAAGGACATGCACAACTTAATGAAAAGTACTTCTGTGGTATTTACAGTGGCTAAACAACTATCAAGAGAAGAAACTTACCGGACTTGCAATGAAATCGCAAGTTACCACTAGCCACTTCAGAATTAGCTGTCTTTCAATTTTCGCCTATCCCCAGCAACGGCGCCAAAAATGCTTGCGCGTATAAAGTGCTGTTCAATCCCAAGCGTAGGATCTACCGTTGCAAGCATAATA
>JAESVK010001058.1:251802-273198 GCA_017140935.1 Hamamelis virginiana
GAGACAGTTGTGTTACATAGCATGCCCATAGTTGCAACTCAGTGACTAGCTGGCTCGTTTGCTATCTATAGTGTTGGGGCTAATAAAAGAAGCTAGTGTGGTTTAAATGTGAAGCATGCAATTCTAGTTTGTAATTGTATGAAATTTGAAGTAAATGAACTGCACGCTATATGTGTAAGTTGTCGTACACAAAAAACTAAATTCGAGAAACGCTAGCTACTACTACAAATGGCCCGTTTCACAGTGTGTATTAACTTTTTCTATATAAAATCATTTTTAGAAAACTATTTCTTCACATATTATTTATAATTATGTTCAAACCATGTCTTCACGTATCAAAATTTCTGTATTAGATGTGATTGTGACACAAGTTGGCTAGCTACGCCCCTGATTCCACTTGCAGCAGACAATATCTAAAACCATACCCCACAAAATACCACTCACCAAAAAATAGAATATACAGAAATTAATTTTAAAAAGGACAATAATTGCCTATTCATTAGATAGGAATAGTAATGTGGAATACTAAATTTTCATGAAGTGTTAATGTAGGACTCATGTATTTAATTTTAATAACGGATGCTAGCTTGATGTCAAAGTGTGAAACACATATTTTCTAAAAATAGCAAGTATATATATTAAGTGAAATTTGAAATTATATCTACAACTTTCCATATAGTATTGTTATTATTTCTGAAATAGCTTTCCATGGTCTTCTGGGCATGTAAATTTGGCATCATTTTAGTTTAGTGACACACTGTTTGGTTTTCAATGCAATCTGAAAAGCTTGAAGGAGAGATCAGGCGTCGTCATTGTTCGCTAAGAGATAGAGAGTGAGGAGAGAGAGACAGATTCTAGAGTCGGAGGAGATCCTGCATCAGATCATCTGCGATTGCAGAGAGAGCAGGTGAGAAGGAAGGGAGAGTGAGATGGCATGGCTTCAGTTAATGGTGCACTAGCATACAGACAGAATCAGCAACTAGGAAAAAGAAAACACATAAAGAGCTACAGAAATAATTTAGACTGAAACAATATCCAGAGACATAATCCAAATTTTAGAGAACATAAAACATGAAAGCATAGAAAAATATTCCCCTTCTTTGATTACCAAGAAATGGGTTTAGACACAGATCTTCAATTATACAACAAACTGAGAACAATTAGCTTCTGATATCCCTAGAAAAACTATGTAATATTACAAGAGTACAGACCAAGCAAAATATTCAGCTCTGCTGGTTAAAAGGATCACTTTTGACTAAAATTTGGTCTCATGGCTCTCTGATCCCCTTTTTTCTCTTTATAGGGACCAAAGTACATGTCAATTTTACACACCACTGATCAGCAAAATATACAACCTGCAGAATCATGTTTTGCCCCAAAGTATCCAAAAAGTCAGCTGAATCTAACAGTCTACAACCTACCAAAAAATTAAGTCTTCCAAGCAATGCAGTGAAAATAAACTCTTGAGCATTGCAGTGTGTACCGGACAGAATCAAAAAACTTTTCCAACAAAAACCATTGAACATTGCGCCTTTTCCCATCTCTTGAAAACATCTTGTTCTTTTTAACTCTTCGTCTGAATGGCAGCTAATTCCTCTTCGATATTTAGAGTATTGGCTGCAGTTAGAAGCATGTCCACTCCTTCAGTTTTGTCTATCAACACTTTGCCATTCTTTTGCTGTTTCTTTTCAAGATTCTCATAAGCTCTTTTTCCTTCTTCGCCTTCTTTTTTCTGTTCATTCCCAAGTCTCTCATATGCCTTTCTTGCCTTGCGTACTGCCATCATCCCTGCCTTACATTTTCTGCAAAACCATTTCCCTCTTGGGATTGTAGAGCGTGGATTTGGCATGCAATAGATGTGGTAGGCATGATCACAGCCATCACAGAGAACAATCTTATCATCATCTCGATCTGTGAGGCAAGCTCTACATAAACAAGAAGGGCAATACCAACGGGGACCATACGATTTTAATTGCCTTTTTGTCAGGCACCCTGCATGGTAATACTTATTAGGGCAATGAGAGTGGCTACATATCAACAACTTTTCGCCATTTTTTACCACACTTGAACAAACTTTGCAACTGCAAATGTTTTTGCTTTCTTTTAATAATTGAAGCCCATCTCCCATAATGTGATTTGATCCCTTTTCCAATTCAGCAAGTGTTTCTTCATATGTTGGAATTACTTCATCACCAACTCCATTATTTAGAGTTCTAGGAGCATTCAGCCTCTCACACACTACACAATTCTCATGGGGCAAATCAATCCCACTTGTAATGCAGTTGGCACAGTACCAAGTTTTGGGGGGAATCTCTCTGACAGCAGGTTCAATGCACGAAACATGGTACATCTCCTCACATGAATCACATACTAAACATTCTCTGCCTTCTGCCTTCTCTCCACAACGCCTGCAAGTGCAAACTTTGTATACACCACAATCCTCCTTTTGCTCCGGCTTAGCCTGACAGACAGATCCCCGAGTACAAAACTGTTATTCAGTGACAAAATTAAAAACATCCAGTCTTTCAGAACCAACTTAATTAATTATTTTAAGCAACACTCACCAAAATTAACTAAGACAAAGTTGACTAGGAAAAATGGGAAAATAATGATCCAAAGATCCAGGAAATGATGTCAGAATTATCCCAATGTTCATTCCGCTTCAAATCACATCAAAATATTTTGCAAGGACCCACTTCAAATAGATTAAGCAACACGCTGAGGACAAGTTTGGCCATATTCTCAAAAAACAGTATTCTGTTATCAGAGTCGCAGTAAACATAAAATAGCGCAGACATTTTGTTTGGGAACATATTTTGGAAATTCTTTTCCTGAAAATAATCCATTTTCAGGGAACATCAAAATGATGTCTCAGTTTCTATTTTCCATTCTCTGTTCAAGAAGAATGAAAATATAAAAAATGAAAACTTCTCAAAATTACCTGTCATTTTCTGAAAATGGAACTGTTCTCCGAGAACAAGGCCCAACAAGCCCTAAAATTCACCTACAATGATTGGAAAGAACGATACACGGGATTTCTCACCCAAAATTGAGTTTCAATAGATAAAAAGACCAATGACTGGAGGAAGAAGGAAAAGGAGGTAGACCTAAAAAAGAAGTACTATTTTTTCTTTCCTTATTTTTTTGGGCGGTGGTGGGGTGGGTGGGGTTTTTTTTTTTTGGGGGGGGGGGGGGGGCCGAAGATTTAAAATTTCTATTACCTCATGTTTTCCATCTTCAGAAGTGCCGTGTACTGAGCCTCCAGTCTGGAGAACAAATGAAAATTTTTGGTTGACAATTCAAAATAGAAGATTCACAAGTGAACCAGTGACATAATGCAGTGTCTGAAATAGTAAATTTTACAAGCAAAGCAAACAACTTATTATGCAAACCCCAGAGTAGTTATAGAAAACATATGTATCAGCAAGTCCACTCCTCTTACCTGTTCACAGTAAGAAGTCCTTGAAGTGTCAGAAAGACTCTTTGCAAGAGAAACCATATCAGTACCAATCCTCTGAAGCTTTCTCCATACCTGCAAAAATTACTCAGGTGTTAGGGTAAAGAGCACAAGAAGCAAAAATTGAATACCCTTCACAGAATGCATATATGTTCTCCTGCTAGAATATGAATACCGTGTACATAGCATACAAAGTGACCACTGCAGGATATATTTGTTGCCTGGAGCTTAAATTTCCTTTTGATGCGACACATGAGAAATTAACCAATGCAATGCAACACTTACATATTATGATATTAGTATATCGATTTCATCTGTGGGACAGATATGGCCACAGGCCACAAGACAAGTCAAAAGTAAAAAATAAATAAATGAGTTTTCTAGTCTTCCTCACTCTTTCAAGTAATGTGTTTGTAGCTCATAATGTCCTAGATTCTTGATGTTTCTAGTAGTTTTTTTCCTTAAATTGATTCCAAATCATAATTCCAAAGATCACATTCAGTCAAAGTTGATTTGGAGTGCCAAAACCATCTCCAAAGCTCAAGATTTTGGGTTGTATACCTACTATTAAGTTTCCTACCTAAAAGCCTAAGCTCGTAGGTGGAGGGCCCAATATAGGTATAAGAAGCTATAGCAAGCCTTCTATTTAGAGGATGTGGGATAAAGTGGATTATATTCTTCTAAACTCCCCCTCACGTGCAGGCTCATTTAGGCCTTGTCACATAGATAACCAATGTTCTAATGCCATGTAGAAAAACTGAATATCATTGAAATGTTTAAGAAAGGTAACACGTAAATAAGGAAATAAAAATAAATCAAATTCTTTGATATTTCCCCATCCATGATATTCTCTCATTCTCCTTCCTTGATATGCTCTCATCATTGACTTCCATTGATTCATTTTCATATCCTCTTGATCCCTTCATTGATTACCTTATCTTGATTTATTTCCTCTATACTCCCCCTCAAACTTATGAAGATTTTGAACAAAAATCTTCTTGAGTTTGATGTCAATTGATGAAAAATAAGCCACCATTAATGTAACCTTTTTTTTAATGACAATATCCAACGAGCGAAAAATGACCTTAATGGGTCAATGATTAAGAAATAATGAAGCTTCATAAAATCAACAAAGACTTTATGGACCAAAGTCCTGATACCAATAGCTAAAGCCTAAGCCAAGCCTCTATAAGCCTGTAGCCTTTAGACTTTTAACAGTATGGGAAGGAAAGCTCCACAGAACAAACTTCATGTCACCGTGCGCCATAATCCATGCCAAATCTTCCTTGAGTTTGTAACCTTGGATCGAAAACCCTAATTCAAAAGTAGCTTCTCTTTTGGTGAAGTAGCATTGGCCGATGGTATGGTGGTTGTCTTGATAATGGCTTGTGTTGGCACGTTCGCTTTTGTAGGTGGTTGTAACAAGATTTAGGATGATAAAAGACAGTAAAATGGAAAGATTTAAAGAGAAAAATATGATTAGAAAAAAAAAAATCTAGGTAGTGGCCCGACAGGAAGCTCGATGAGAAGCTACGAGCTTCCCGCCGGCAAAATAAAGCACAAAAGGAGGACCGATTAATCAAAGGAGTATCTGTGGCTCTGATTCCATGTTAAGTTTCCAACCTAAAAGCCTAAGCTTGTAGGTGGAGGGCCCAATACAAATATATAAAGCTATAGCAAGCCTTCTATTTAGGTGATGTGAAATAGAGTGGATTCTATTCTTCTACACCTACAAAAAGGTTAATACTAGTAGCATGTATGCTTCATAGAAGGAAACCCAATAAAATGTTTTGCCCAAATGGATATACCTCATATTTGCTAACTAGGGAGATTGGGACATCTATATATGATAACTTCATTATCCTGCTTCGATTTCTCATTGGCACTGTTTATTTGGTTTAGTTAGTGAGTGTTGGAAGGTTTCCTCTCAAATTTCCTCTTTTAAGGAATTTTTTTTCCATGTTTGTTGGAGAGGGAAGCAAAGGAATACTGTAAGTTCTTGGACGTTTCTAGCAGTGATTTGGACGATTTTTTAAGATAATTGTTTTGATGATGGATGATGTGGGTATAATTCATTTCCATACTTCTTTCCAGATTTCTGCCACTAATGATTCCAAGGGGGTTCCAATCTCTGAATTTTTTTTTTCTATTGGAAAACTGAAAAATATAAATTAAAAGAAAAGTGCAACTAATCAATGACAAGAAATTCACTCCAACAAGGAGATCAAAGAAAGCCTCAAATACAAGCTATACAATCCACAAAACCCCCCAAAATAACTCTCAAAGAGGATAGAAGTGCCCCATGACAATCTCTATAGCTGTTTCCTACTTTTGGCCAAAAGGTCGACTCCCTAGTAGCCTATCAATGAATCATCATAAAAGGAAGCCCTCAACTGAGTCTCTAAATTACTAATTGCCCCCATGCAACACTATGGCCTTTATGAGCCTTGACTGCCCATCATAGCCATGAGATGATCACTAAGTCACCCTCCACTTAAAAGCCCTAAGATCAAGCTCCTTGGCATACCTCAATCCAAGGAGAGAACACTGAGCATTAACTGCAGCCCCTCCCAATACACAAGGAGAATGGGAGGGGGTCCTTCAAACATGAAAAATACCCCAAGACCACTTTCGAGACTAACAATAAGAGAGATGGAGACCCCATCAAATTCCTAACCAAAGCCAAAAAAGAACCTTTTCCTAAATAGAAACCATGTTTGCACTATGATCCTCAAAAATTCTACTCCTCTTGGTCCAAATGCACAACACCAGAAGCAAAGAGCCTTTGAAGAAAAGATGCAATAAGAAAGAGAGCACTCATTTTAACCAATGAGCCTTTGAGATCATACAATATAGAAAGAAGTGATTAAACAACTCACTATTTTAATCACAAAGCACGCACATAGCTGGGGAGAGAGCCTTATGACATCTCCTTTTATAAAGCATATCAAAGTTGCTCACTTTCCCATAATCCGCAATCCAAACTGAGGCCTTAATCAATTTGGAGAAAGGATAAAAAAGCAAGTGCTTTTATAAGGATTTGAGAAAAAGATTTACAAGAGAAATGGTTATTAGCCTCAAGCCCAACATCAAGTATCCAAATAATTCTGAGGAAATGAAGATGTCATTAATGAGTCTGTTGAGAGAGAATAATTCATCAATGCCAATAATCCATTGTCCCTAATCTTAAGATATAGGCCCATGACATGCTCTTATAAGGTGTGTAAGAGGTGAAGTCAAGCTAAATTTTGATGGTTGACCCTAAATAACCTAAGACAATTAGGAATTGGGGACACTTCAAAGACCATTCCATTTCCAAGTCAAAAGTTTTCCCTTGTTCAAAACTGGCTAAGGAAGGAAATTCAATGACAGAAAATTATGGTTCTTTGGGGGTTTATTCAAACGCCGATCCTTGGCTTGTCTATTGTTCCTAAATGTAATTCATGTATTGTTAACTGGGCTAAGAGTTAAAAGACTTCAAACCAGTGCCCTTGTAGACATTCTCATTTGCTTAGGGAAACTTCCATTCTTCCTTCAACCTTGATTTAAATATCTGCAGGTGCATAGATTAGGCGATTCTAATGTGAACATTTTTCTTTCAAAGAGGGGGCCTATTACATTGAAAAACTTCAATGGCAATTTCTATCCTCCTTGATCATTGGTTTTATTGTTGAGATCATTTTGTTTCTCGTTTTTCCTTTAAGGACACGTTGTCCTCTCTTTGGAAGTCTTTTATTATCACATTTATCATATCTCAGTCAAAAAGGGGAAATCTCATAAGATGAAGAATTTTAAAAATTATATATCACATGGAAAGCAGCATCTAAACTATAACAAGTTGTCTTTCAAAATAAAGGTTCTTATGTACAAATATAAACATATACAACAAATATCAACATAACACTTGAAAAACTTAGAAGATTGGTATGCAGTAGCTAAACTCAACCAAATAACAACACACAGAAGAATTAAAATAATCTAATTATTTTTCGTTTCAACAATATATTGAGCAAAAGCATAAATACATACACAAATAAAACATTGTCTAAATATACCATAAAAGGATACAACAATTACCTGTTGAATATCTGAGGAGAAAAGCCCAGGTGAACGTTCATAATCTCCCTCTTCCATCCTTTTGTTTATAAGACTATAGTCAAAAAAGCTGTCAACCTTGATTCCTTGGAAATTTTCAAACAGCAGCTTACATAGTGCGGCAAACTTTTCTGAAACTATAATATTAAAGAAAGCACGTTGGCACAGCTCTGTGATACTATGATGATTGAATTCATTTAGAGATCCATTAGACATAACATTCAGATGCCCGTCAGCTGCTTTCTGAGATTCACTTGGCATCCGTCCTGTTTGTGAAGGGCATTTGTGCCTGTCTTCATTACATTGAAGAGACGCCTGTAAATCAACCAATCAAAATGAATAAATAGATACAAGACAAGATAGGAGTGGCCATAAGCCAACCAACATCACCCAGAGACCCCTGAAGTTTTATTGGCAGCATATACCTTAATTCTGGTTGTACAATCATTTTGCACCTGAAATGCAAGTGCATCACGGATACAGCCTTGTATACCGCCTTCACTCTCACTTAGTGACTGAGACATGTTCTCCAGTACAACATTCCTCCAGTGCCTGTGTGCACAATCATTTGAACCATTCACATTAGCATGACAGTCCATCATAGTGAGACTGTCTAGCTCACAAGAATTAGTTTGTAAAACTATGCCCGATGGTTTCCTTATGACCTGCAGGACACCAAATGAACAAGATATAGCTTAGTAAAAGAATAACAAGTACCAAAAAACATCGTCACAAAATGAACATTGGAGAATCCAATGAAAAACTGCAAAAATATCTTTCATTATTACATCAAAGACCACCATATACATACGCACGCAAATATCACTAATTCTTCTTTTTTTTTACTGTGTGTAAATAATATAGAACTAATAAAAACAGTTAATAAGAAAACTTCCCACAATGCACATTTTGGAGGACAATAGAAGAAGACTGAGCATGGGTTTGGCAAAATAGGATTACCTCTGTGTGCTGCCATTACCTGTCAGCAATAAAACTATAGGCCCTTCCACAATAGCCATCAAACCAAATCATTTTTATTAATACAAGTCATATGACCATTTAACCTAGAAGAAATTAATCAAAATGACATTTTTTTCCTTCAAGTAAGAAAATCTTTAAAACTACAACCATTGTATATTGTTAGGCGAGCTAAGATAAGTGTAACGAATTAACTGCAGATTCTTCAAAAATCATCATTGTAATATCTAGTGCCAGTTAGCAAACTATCTTGAAGATATGATAAAACTCAAAAGCGAAGCAGCGAGGACAATGACCAGGAAAAAAAAATGGATTGAAGTTAACGTATGATATTAAACTCTGCCAAATTTGTAGAGGTCCCATCCAAATGACCTCCTTCTGAGGGAATATTGATATCCAATAGCATACCAATTGACTCCCTAAATGATGTATCTCGGCATAACTATTTGGCATTGACAGAAAAAGTTACGAATTCTATGCACCACATCACCCCAAAATAAAAAAATAAAAAAGGTACATTATGCCTTACACTTCCCATAATACCCTTTAATCTAATACTAATGAACCATAAAAGCCCAACTATGTAACCAAGGGTGAAGCCAGGAATTTAGTTCAAGAGGGGCCAATTTTTTGGTTGATTGCTATTGTTTTATCAAGTTTTTATTTACCTTGCAATCCTACTACTTTCAATTTTCAATAAATATTAACTAAACTGATTTTCTAAATTAGAATGTCATGATGTGTCTTGTGTTCTTTTATTATTAGACTCCAAGAAGCACTGTAACGGGCCTCTTTGGAAAGCGGAAAGTTGGTAGGCTCAAAATTTGGAGGAACGGCTTTGGCAAGTTACCTAATTGACCTATACAGGGGTTTGAAAGCAGCTCCCCCAAGAAAAAAAAAAGTACATATAGGCAGGGGGATTGTGTGTGTGTGTGTATTTTTCAGGTAAATAAGGCTAATTCATGTCCAATGGAGTTAAGTAAAAAGAAGAGAGATTAAGAGTTCTTGTTCAAGAACACTAATCCTTATTGTTGATAGTGAATTTGATATTTCTCTAGGTCTTATTGTGCACTTGATTATCGTGTTTTAATTTATTGTGATTGTACCTGCAACTTGCAAGACAGCACAAAACATATACAAAAACCTATATAAAAAACCCAAATTTAGTTATTAATGAACTCTACCAAAATTTCAAACAAGACTAAAAATACTAAAAAAGAGATGTGGCTAAATAAAAATAAAAAATGAGATGGAGTAAAAATAGTAAAAAAAGAAAATGAAAAGGTAACAGAATTTTAGAAGGATCAAATTTCATAAGGGTCACTTGACCCCACTTCACACCCACTCCCTCCACCCCTGTATGTGACGACATAATTGAAGAGAAAGCATAACCTAGGTAGTATTGTAGCAAACCCACAAACTGAAGCCTACTCGATCATGTCGCAAATTCAATAAAATAACAGATATAATCAATGAGTAAGATTGTTATCTGCAATGAATTTCTCAACTTTGTGGGATCAACTACACAATCTTGATCCACCATATCAACTCACCAGTACTCAAAATCCATGTCTTCAATTAAAGTGGAGAAACAATCACGTCTTCTAACTTTATATCCATTTTCTTTAACTGAAGAGTTCACGATCTATGGGGATTTTAAATATATTAATGTTATGGTTCTTTGGTAAAGTTAAATTCCTAAGAAAAACCAAATGCAAAAGACAACATCATTTTACAATTAGTTCCCTCAACCACAAATAATATTATGCAAAATTTGCTAAGTAGAATGAACACCAAACAAAACCCCCCACCCCAAACCAAAAAAAAAAAAGCCAAGACCCATGGGATCAAAGAAGAACCAACAAGTTATCTAATGTCCTGGCCATGAATTTCCGTATTCATCCTATCAAGGAACCAATGGGTCGATGATAAAATAAAACCTGCTCAATTTTTATCAAGGATATTGCACTTTAACTCGATAGTTCTGTTTTCCATTCCACGACTTATAAACTAAGATCCAAAACCCACAAGAAAGAGAAATTCAAAGAAGGGGAGATATTTCTAGCGGGGGGCTGCCAAAAGATAAATTTATGAGTTAGTTCCTACCAATTCAAGTCATGCTCTACCAACATTAGTTCGATTATATCAAACAATAGCCAAGAATTTGAGGATATCACAATGCTTTACCAGAAATACTAGTAACCTATGTTATAGCATTGCATATTACTACACACATATATGCCCGAGGTTTGCTAGTCCACTTCACCTTTGAAGTTGGTAGACAGTGTGTGAATTTTTTAAGGAAAAGTATTCCCCATTCCCCAAACAAAATTTCTTTTAACATCATAACCAAAGATTGGCTTTAGACAGAAATTTCCCTCCCCACGAAAACCCAAATCCAAGTACACTAAAGAAATACCAGGGCCATCAAAGAGAGGGATGAGAGACCTTGCCGGAATGGTGGTCCGGTTGGCAATGGACTGACAGAAGTGGTGGCATCAATGATGAAATTGGTGATGGTAACAATTCGCGAGTGATTGGTGGTTGTCATTAGAAGGTGAGAAGATAGTGGCAGCAGCTATGGCGGATGGTGAAAGCAACGGGAAAGAACATTGTTAATGTGAAGCCCAAGTGGCAGCTAAGGCAGTGGGTTGTGCGGGTGATATATGGAGATTGTTTGCAGAGGAGGGATGAAAAATTCGGGTGAGGTGGAATCGGCATCTTGTGTTGTTGTGGGGAGAGAGAGAAAGAGAGAGAAATGTTTCCACAGCACAAAAAGAGAAGACTTGTTTGCAACAAAGTTGTGCAAGGCAAAGGATAATTAGAGATGAGATTGCCAAATTAACCCTCCACTATAAAGGTCCCTAAGCCAAATCATTGGAGCTTTTTGTGTCCATTCAAAAATGGGGACATTACTAACCCGCTACAAAAGGTAGGTTTAGGCTAGCAAAACCATGAGCGCAAGCACTGAAAGATTGCATTGTAATACATAGTAATTATAATGATTTATTTATATATCATAAATATAAGTGGAGCAGCAGAAAAAGACTACAAGGTCTATTGGCAGTCTACAAGGTGATTAAAACCTTGAAGATTTAGCATAGTTCCATTTAGCATGTTCTCTCAAATTAATGAAAACTTAGGACAGGTGATGGGAAAGTCAAGCTATTTTAATACATGGCTTCTCTTTTAAGTTCCGTGGTATTAATTGCACTATCATGGCTAGAATATTAGCCAAACTATGTTGAGGCACAAACAAAATTCATGAATCTCTGATGACAAATTAATTTGAATTTGTGTCACTTCCGTCGTCTTCAAAAGTGGTAATTTGAAGACATAGACAATAGCAAACCGAAAGAAGGTGCAAAATTATCTGGAGAGAGAGAGAGAGCACATTCCAAGCAAATATCATCTTTTACATGACCTCAAAATACAAATGGTACCTTAACATATACAAAACTTTGAAGAATGAAATGAATTTGAACCACATCTACTACTAACAGAAAGGCATTCTTCTTGATCATATGGGCATAATATTAACTATAAAAAAGAACATCTTATTTCTAACCATAAGGCGCAGCTAGCATAAGACCATTTTAAAGTGACCACTTGACATAGTAAAAAGAAAATAAAATAAAATAAGAGTTCCACCTAAAGTTAAACATTGAAAAACATCCCATCCATCTCGTTAAATTGATATGGGAATTAAGATAGGTTCGTCAAGTATTAAAGAAGTTTACTCCACCAATGTGTTTGATAAAGGAAATGGAGTCTGATAACATATGCATTCGTGTGGAAACAGGTGACATCTAGTGTGATCATGGGAGAACAATAATCATGTTCAATTCACCAGTGACAACATTCAAAGCATCAAGTTGGATGACTACCCCTTATGTAGCGAGAGAAAACAGTCTGCCTGATTCCTTTACAGCAACATAACCGTACTAAAAAAACTCCTGGCATAACGACAATCCCTCCTCGTATCCCCATACAAGACAAACAGAGGATTGTTTGTCTACCTTCTCATTCTATAAAAGAATATTGCTCTCCACACCCCCAAACCCCCCACCCCAGCAACACACACACACACACACACACCTTTTTCTCCTCTCCTACTGTCCAAACCATCCAAAATGGCCTAATGAGTTACTAAATCCTATCCTTCATTGTCTATTACACCAATAGATCTTCTTATTACCATTTTCTCAATGGTCTTACACTTTGTTTGGTCCTCAAAAAATAAAAGATGTAAAGGAAAAGTAAGTAAAATGCTATATATATATATATATATATATATATATATATAAATTAAAAATTGATAAATTAAAAATTGAAGCCAATTTTAAGCACTTTCATTCCCTTCCCCTCATTCTTCCAAGAAAATCAAAACGGAGCCTTGGTTTACTGTTTACATCCACTTTTCCATCTAATCACAACTAGTTTCCCTTCCTTGAGCAGTATTTTCACATCACTAAAACTCTAATTATATACCTTGTGAAGTTCAAAACCAACAATAACTTCTAAAACAAACAAATGGAGAAAACACAAGTACAAGAAAAAGTGAGAAATAAAGATGGAGAAGACAAATATAAATATATATACACACACATACATGTATAAAAATAAAGACACATACATTGGAAACCTGATTAGCTAATTGACTGGTTGCTTCAATCGAATCCCTCCCATCCCCTTTGCTCTCCAGCTTTGTGTGCTTACGCCTTTTGTATGTTCGTAAACTCTCGCCCGAGCTCCCCTCAGCAATATCATTCCCAATCCCATGTGCGAACCCATTATTCACTACTTCAGTCTTCACGCAATGAACTGCCTCAGCACATTCCATACCATTACCATTGCAAGTAGCTTCAACAACCATTTCTTCACTACGCATAAAAAACCCTAATTTTTCGAGCTTTCCAGCACGAAATTAGGGTTTCACAAACAAACTGAACTTCCAAATCTCAATATTTCTACAAATTATCACAAACCCATTTCGCAACATCAACAAAAGAAAACAAAAATCTGAAGAGCAAGAACAAAAAACCTTCGTTCGGTTGCTGAGAAAACAGAGAAAAAGAACACGAAATTAGTGTTTCACAAAGAAACCCAGCTTCCAAATCTCAATATTTCTACAAATTCTCACAAACCCATTTCACAACATCAACAAAAGATAACCAAAATCTGAATTGCAAGAACAAAGACCCTCCATTCGGTTGCTGAGAAAACAGAGGAAAATGAGGGGAAAAAAAAAAAATCTTTGAATATTATGTCTTCTGTTGCTTTGGTTTCGGAAAATGAAAAAACTTAACTAAACTAAGATAAGTAGTTGTGTTAAACTCCGTTGTGTGGAAATTTCTGTCTTTAATCCTAAACAATGAAAACAAAAAACAGAAAGTGCTGAAATTTCTGTCTTTAATCCTAAACAAAAAAAAAAATCGTTCAAATTTCTATTCTTTTCCTACATTTTCTCCGCAACCAAACACAATTATGGGAATATCAGAGAAACACAGAGAAATCAAGAGAGAGACTTACTTCAGTAATAGGTGAGAAGATCTTCTAACACCAAGAAATGGTAACCCTAGAACTTGGGAAGGGAGGAGATGTGTGAGAGATTGACTGTGACAAAATGGGTCTTATCCAGGCCTTTTTTTTTTTCAAAATTTTGAATCCAGAGGGTCTTTACTTCCTACTTATTTTAGTTTAAGGTTTTTGGGGTCGGATCTATCGATGGGTGACCCGTTTATGTTCTGCAAATGCGGGGCATGGAACTGTTGCGGAACCGACAACTGGCGGTTCCTGGTGGCTAAATGGTAACTTGCAACTGAACTGTTTGACCTCCTGAGTCAGTAAAGCAGATACTGTAGCTAGACATTATCAGGATCCCCTATATACTACTGTACCTTATTTGTAGGTACGCAAGTATTCGTATACTTCTGCTCTTTTTTTTAGGTACGTGTACACACCACTAAATTGTCCCATTTCACCGTTTGGGACTGCAATTGTCAAATTTGTCCATCATAGAAAAAAAAATCTATTTCAACGAGATGGTATCCATTTTTTAAAAATGAAAAATGTTATCCATCGCTGCAACGTATTACTAATAATATTGGTACAAAAATAAGGATTATGGATTTTCAAAAATATTCTTTGGTGATTTTTCAAAACTATCCTTATTTTTTTCTTGTAGTAATTCGATGTAGCGATGTATAGCATTACTCTTTTAAAATTTAATAATGATATTAATGTCTTTTTTATTTGAAAAAATAATCATAATAATAATAATAATAATAATAATAATAGTTATTTCTTTTCAAATTGTTTACGCTAAATTTTCCTCAAATGTAAATCCATTAAGCATTGAGTGCAGGATTCTAAGGCCCTGTTTATTTCGTGAAATTTTTTACAATTTTTATTTTCTATAAAAAAAAAATATTAAAAACAGTTTTCATTTTTCAGTTTTCAAAATTTAGAAAATGTGATTACTTTTAAAACTGTTTTAAAATTTTAAAAATAGTATAAATGCATTCACTAAAATTATATATTATCTCTATATGTTTTATTATTTTTATTTTTTAATTTTACAGTTGGTCTACATATTTTTTTTCTATGTTTATAAACATTGCCACGATATAATCCTCATTTTCAATTTTCGTGAAAAAAAAAATGTCTTTTTTATGTTTTCACATTTTCTTAAAAATTGAATTTATTTTCTGAAAATAGTTTTCGTTTTTTACAAGTAAATGCGTTTTCTAGATTTTTTTTCTGTTTTTATTGAAAATAAAAATAAAAATTGTGAAAATTTTCACAAAGTAAACAGGCCCTGAGACTCCATAAATTTAATCTAATTTTATTTCCAAAGGAATTCAAATCATGCAAAATGCAAAAGATCAAATCCCACCTACAATCCTGGGAATTGCAAAATCTCGTACTTTGTGCTTGATGATATTGCAATGGAATGTCAGATGCTGAAAAGAGACACACCAAATTGTATTTTGCATCCCAAAGTGCCAAACTAGGCATCCCAAAGTGCCAAATGGGTTTAGAGTTTGACATCAATTAGTGCTTTTTGGGATGCCAAATTTGGCTTTTGCATTGGAGATGCTCTAAACTTGTTGGCTCTGAGAAGTTTACCCAATTTTTCGTGACTATCCATCTAAACAATAAATTTTCAACTCCCAAGAATTCAAATTATCGGAAATTTAAATTCCTTAGAGTTTGAGATTCTCAAGAGTTTCAACTCTTGGCAAACGAGCATTGCATTTTAAGGTGCAAAATATAAGAGTTCTTTGTTGGATCGAGCACAATAATGTCATTTATGAAAGAAGCTCCCAGTACCCCATTTTGGTACTGTAACACTCTCAAATATGCAAATGGGAGCTCCCCATTGAAGATCTCTTATCATTTATTATCCGTTTTTTATGAGCTCTTTCACAGAGATGAAATTTATATGAACCAGCATTACAAAAAAAAAAAAAAAAAAATTATATGAACTAGAAGTAGGATTTCTTGAATAATTGGAGATATTAAGGGCCTGTTAATGTTAGCTTTTTCTAAAATTATTTTTGGATGACTATTTCTTTACATATTTTTTTAGAGTTATGCTCAAATCATACCTTGATATATCAAAATTTCCACACAATAAATTAATACAAAAAAAGTTTAAGCTCCAAACTTTTGCCATAATCACTTTTAATATGAAAAATTTGACAACAATTTTATTCTCTCTCTAACCATCTAAAAAGTTATTATCACCCCATTTCTTAGATTAAGTGAAATTTTGAACTTTAAAAGTAATTTTTTAAAGAGTTAACACGGACAAGCCTCAAGTCGCTTGAAATGAAAGTAAACGAGCACGCGGTAATAAACGAGCACAACGCATATTTGAAATGAGATCAGTTCATATTTAAGGTGTGTTGTTTATTTACTGTCCTTAAGAAATTGACAGATGTTGAGTTCTCTTAAATTTCAATTTTGTTCTTTTCATATACTATACTATATACTATTATATAAACAGATACGTGCTCATATTTCTATTAATCCAAAATAAACATTAATCAAAATATATTTTAGCATGTCACCACAGTTGCCTTTACCATTGTCCTACTACTGCTCTATTAGAGCATCTCCAACCATCAATAGCCATTTTGCCTCTCCAAATCCCATGAACAGTGTTTTGCCTCTTCAATTTGCCTATTCAAATGAAAGGTCACTCCAACCATGACCATGCAAAATGCCTAACATTAATATTTTAATGTTATTTTGACTTTTTGTCAAACTATAATTTGAATATGATATAAACGGTAATATTTTGTAACAGAATTTTAAAAATAGTATTTTTTTCCGATAATTGATATTTTAACGACAAATTTTTAATAGTTATAAATTAAATTGAAGTATGGAAAATTTAAAATTCAAAATAAAAAAAAAAAATTGTTTTCAATTACCAAAATTTTAAATTCAAAAATATAATTTGCATATGCCAATTCAAAATTTATTTTGTTGTGGAATATGAAATTCAAAATTGCAAAAACATTTTCGGTTAAAATTTAAATTCAAAATTCAAAATTTCAACCGCCAAAATTCAAAATTCAAAAATTTAACCGCCAAAATTCAAAATTCAAAATTCAAAAAAAAAAAACCGCCAAAATTCAAAATTCAAAATTCAAAATTTCAACCTGCTAAAATTCAAATTTAAATTTTCAAAATTCAAAATTCAAAATTTTGAATTTGACCGCCTAAATTTCATCTATAAATACAATCATTTTCCTTCATCATTTTCATCCATTACAATTTCCACTTGCTCTTCAAATTTCAATACCCTACTTCTACCTATGGCTTTAAATAACCTCCTCATATATGATTTGTTTTTTGATGACGATCGTAATGATATTGAGTTGATAGCAAACGTTATCATAGAAGAAGAGGAGCAAGCTAGTCGGAGACGGCCAACAAGACGTCGTGGTTCTGTTCCAGGCCACAATATCATTGATCGCGGTAGAGCGGATGGTCATGATAGGCTTTATCGTGACTATTTTGCTGCAGAACCAATTTATCCTGCTCATCTATTTCGGAGGAGGTTTCGAATGAGTCGCAATCTTTTTGTTCGAATTCAAAATGGCGTTGAAGCTGCATGTCCATACTTCACCCAAAGAAGAGATGCTTGTGGTGTTCTTGGGTTGTCTTCCCTTCAAAAGGTAACAGCTGCAATGAGGATGCTTGCTTATGGAGCATCGGCTGATTCTGTTGATGATTACGTACGGATCGGAGAAAGCACTGCCATTGAAAGTTTGAGAAGGTTTGTTAAAACAGTGGTTGCAGTGTTTGGTGACCAGTACTTAAGGTCACCAAACAGTGATGACGTTGCTCGATTGCTAGCTATTGGCGAACAACGTGGCTTTCCCGGAATGCTTGGAATTATTGACTGTATGCATTGGAAATGGAAGAACTGTCCAACTGCATGGCAAGGGATGTACACTGGTCACATCCACGAACCAACTATTATTTTAGAAGCCGTGGCTCCTAAAAATCTTTGGATATGGCATGCTTTTTTTGGGATGCCTGGATCACTTAACGATATTAATGTGCTAGACCGATCTCCTATTTTTGGTGAACTTGCCGAAGGACGTTTTCCACCCGTCAACTATACGATTAACGGGCACAATTATACAAAGGGGTATTACTTAGCTGATGGTATATATCCTAAATGGTCAATGTTTGTAAAATCAATCCCATGTCCACAGGGACACAAGAAGGAATTTTTTAAAGATTCTCATGAGGCTGGAAGGAAAGATGTGGAGCGAGCATTCGGTGTGCTCCAAGCACGGTTTCAAATCATTCGTGGGCCTGCCCGTTTTTGGGATGAAGAAACACTTCACGATATCATGACAGCGTGCATAATAATGCATAATATGATTATTGAGGATGAGGAAGATACCAGTGACACTGATATGCCTTATGATTTTCCTGGCGAGCCTGTATCAGTGTCACATGAGCGTACATCAGACCTAGTAAATTTCATTGAAACATATCATCGCATTAGAGACACCCAAGCCCATAATCAACTCCAGGATGATTTAGTTGAACACTTATGGAAATGGCATGGAGAACGTTAGGAAATTGGAAGACTTTTTTTTTTTTTTTTTTTATGGTTTATGTTTACTTTCAGCATGCTTGTATCAGTTTTTTTTTCTTTTTTATTTTCTATTTCTTCAGTTTGTTGTGTTGTTGTGCTTCCCATGTTTTCTTTGTATTTTCACTAAGAAAAATGTAACATGTTTTTGTTGTGCTAAATCTGTATATTGTCTTCCCTTAAAAAAAAATTAAATGCTGCTAAAAGGAAATTAATGCCATATTAAATAACACTTAAGTCTTATAAAAGAACAACACATTAAACATTTTAAAGGATTTGAAACACTAAAACAATTAACTGCTGCTATTCCATACTTCTTCTAACTATATCCATCTTCAATTTATTATAAAATGCTGCCATTCCGGGATCCATGCTAGAAGTATCAATCTTCATAATTCGCTCATCTTCTTGTATTTTTTGTAGGCATACTTTTTCTTTCTCAACTTGAAGCAATTCTTCTTGGTACGCTAGCATCTTTTGACGGTGTTCTTTTTTATCAAGTTCTACCGATATCATTTGTTCCGTGTATTGAGCCAAAATTAATGAAGATGGGCTTTGGGTGTTTCCACTACTTTCTCCCGCTTTTTGATTTTTTAACTGTTGTTTTGAGGCCTTTCTGCCAAGTGGCCTTTCATTGAGTGATACATTATCTGCCTCTAAATTTATTGACTCTGGACTCATGGGAAATGAGGAAGCTGGACTGGCGTTGTTCAAACTTTTTGACTTTTTGTTAGATCCACCACTTCTCCATTTAGGGTGATCCTTCAGTATTTCCCAACAATGATCCAACACAAATACTTTGGTGGTTTCCTTTTGGTACATTTCTTTTGCTTGTACAACCTGAACAATTATAGAAAACAATTATTTAGTATATATAAAAAAATATATATAATTATGATAAATTCAAAATATATCCAACTATGTGAAATTCTAAATTATTAATACCTTGTTTTGTTCGGTAAATCCACTTTGATTCATTTGTTGAATTTTTGCAAGACACCCAATAAACTTACTCACGTCATGGTTAATTGTACACCATCGACTTGAAAGAGATACTTGGGTACGACGATAGTCAACTTTTTGATTTGCCACAAAATAGTCATGTATTTCTTTCCAATAACATTTTTTACTACGATCAATATCGGTGATCGCATTAAAGCCCGTGTTGAGATATGCAGATATGAGAAGAATATCTTCTGCAACTGAGAAGTTTTTTGCTCTTTGTGATTTCTTTGTTGCAGCTCTCATTTCAGTAGGGATTTGGGTTGACAATTCCGGTTCATTAGAATATTGGTTGGCATTGTCAGCACTTTCGCCACAAAAGTTATCATCAAAAACCACATCACCGCTTAAGAGACTAGTGAAATATTGATTATTTTCAGAATCCATCTGCACATGAAAATAAAAAATAAAAATTAGCCACTCCAAACATAATATTCAATGCACAATCCTTATATTATAATGTGCACCTTATGCAACTTGACCTCAATTAGGACAAATGCAGTATATATTTTGTAAAATTGACCGTTGGATTATATGAACTAAACATCAATTTCATGTTTAACAAAAATCATAGTGATCCAACGGTCGGTTTATGAAAAAACTAACTAGGAAAAACGGTGATATTTTGAAGAACAAAAAATGTCACAATTTTTCACAGTGACATATATTAGAAACTAACCGTTGGATAACTGTGATTTTTGACAAATATGAAATTAATATGCAGTTCATCAAATCCATCGGACAATTTTTCAAAATTATAAATACAAGTTAATAATTTAGAATAAATAAATATCATGACATGTATATATGGAAAAAAAAAAAGACTTAAAAGTAACTTTAATCAAATACAAGTAAATTGATTATTAAAAAAAAAAAAAAAAAAGCAATTAAAGATAAGCACGTCTGGTGGTGTGTGCACATATAAGAATTATTTAAATATAAACAATAAGCAATCATTTCCATTTGCATAAAAACAAGAGGCAGAGGAGACCCAAAATCATAAAGACGTCACCGTCTTCCTCTTCGTCTTCCCTGTACAGGCTCCAAAGCTCCAAAAGCTTCCATGTCCACCATACCCATTTTTTTCTTTCATCATCTCCAACTCTCCAAAACCCATAAACCCATATTTTTTCTTATTCTACGCAAATGATACCCAAAAACAATTTTTTTTCATTCTGTCTCCTCCATACACATACCAGAAATTGATATTTCAAACTCAAAGTAACTTACCACACTGGTCAAGTGGCTTTCCCGGATGATTTTTCTTCAAATCTGGTGAGGATGAAGGAGGACCGCACAGTTTCGACGAATCTGGTGTTGAAAACGGTTTGCCGAGAGTTGGAAATCTTGGTGATTGAAGCTTCAAATCTGCTTTGGGTGCTCATCAGGTATGTGAGCTTTTGATTTTATATACAATTTGTGGCTGAGCATATTTCCGTTGAGAGATCCGTTGGGAAAGAGCCATTTGAGAAATTTCAAAATTACTTTTTGCATACGTGGCTCAGATGGCGAGAGTTCTCTCTCTCCTCCACCTCTCGGCAAATTTGCCGATCGAAATTGGAAGGAGGCATTTTGCCTCTTCATTTGCCTATCCCGTTGGAGCTCCAATTTTGCAGTTTCAGTAGGCATAATGCCTAACAGCATTCATATGCCTCTCCCGTTGGAGATGCTCTTACTACACCTACAACTATCACTTCTTCCATTATCATCTCAATTCTACTACCACCATTACTCC
>JAESVK010001058.1:273598-298874 GCA_017140935.1 Hamamelis virginiana
TATCACTTCTTCCATTATCATCTCAATTCTACTACCACCATTACTCCACTAGCCCAATACTGTTGCACCCATTATTGTCATTGCTGTCATTTCTTGTATATAACCCAAACTTTATCTCTAGTTATGGATTCCACAACTCTCCCCAATTGGTCCAATCACTATTTCACTCTTCGATATCACCTCCTTCATCACTACACCAATTTTTCTACAATGAAAACCACCCACACCACCATTGTCTTTCATTACTTTAATCATAGCCATTAATTTGTGTAAATTTCAGTATGCTTATCTATAGAGATGCTATAATTGCATCATGTGATCTCCGTAGACCGTAGGGCCAATTGCACAATAGATTTTGAAAAAACGACCGTTGAATTAGATACTCGTCTTATGTATGTTATGTTTGCCAAAAATCATCGTGATCAAATGGTAGGTTTTTAAAAAATGTTAAGACGGGAAAATTGTGATATTTTGAAGAACACAAAAGTCATAGTTTTCACGGTGATATTTTTCAAAAACTAAGTATTAGATTACCGTGATTTTTTTTTTTAAAAAATAGACATAATATACATAAGATGAGTACGCAATCCAACAGTCACTTTTTCAAAATTTATTTTACAACTGAACTTATAAAAATCACACAGATGCAATTATGTATGAAGTGCCCCTTATTCTAGCATCTCTGTACTTATCCAAATGC
Source organism: Hamamelis virginiana (assembly GCA_017140935.1). Taxonomy (NCBI): domain Eukaryota; kingdom Viridiplantae; phylum Streptophyta; class Magnoliopsida; order Saxifragales; family Hamamelidaceae; genus Hamamelis; species Hamamelis virginiana. The sequence goes on from JAESVK010001058.1 coordinate 274,299, forward strand.
AATTCAACATTTTTAAATTTGTTCAAATGGAAAATTATTACCACTACCAGACATTCTTTTTATTTATAAAAATTAGAAATAAAATAAAGAAGCGAGTCATGATTTGACGCGATTAGAGAGATTAAATCTTATATTATATATGTTCACGAATGGATTGGTATGAAATTTGCATTAATCAAATGAAGAAGAAGAAGTGGATAAGGCAATTACATGGAAATTAAAATTAATTGTCAAAGGCCACGAGAAGAATATGACGATAGACTTCTCCATTTCTCCTCTTTTGAATTCGATTGGGTTCGTTGTCCGTGAAGAAAAAAAAAATGAATGGGTCCATTGTCAGCATTTACCTTAAAATAAAATATTAAAATCACATTATCCACATGTAAATTAACCTAACCCAAAAAAGCATTTGATTAACCACGTGTTGCATCGTCATTGACCGGTGTCCCACAAGGTGAAACCTATGTCAGTTACATTCCAAACGGCTTCCCCATAAAACCCACCACCAAACACACGCCCACTGTCCTGGAAATGCTCATGCGGCGGCGCCACCACCGGAAATCGACGTTCCGAAACCGAAATGTCGGAGAGAGTGATGATGAGATGCATATCGTGTAGGGAAGAGTACAGCACACGAGACGCCGGTACGTGCAAGGAGTGCTACGAAGAAGCAAGTGAGACTGAGGAAGAGCTCAAGCGTGAGATCGAAGACCTTAAAGCCAAGGTCGCCTTCCTCAGATTCTGGTCTCCCCTCGAAAATCACTATATCCGTTCGTCGGCGGCGTCGTCTCCTTGTTTCACTGATGTCGTTTTAGTTGCCTCCGATGATGGGTCTGGGGTACCCGCTGTTCCGGTGCCGGTTCCTGCTCATAAGTCTGTTTTGGTGAGTACCCATTTCACCTAACTACCCGGTTGATCTGTTTTTGCCCGCTTTTATTGGAAACTTTTTGTGTAATTTGGTTTGATTGCAATGTGTTTGATGTTTGGTCTCAGTGAATATAGCAAGTCACTAAAATATAAGAGAAATAAAACCCATTTTAAATAATACAATTTTGAACAGATAATAAGAACTGTTAATGTGTAAAAGTGAGTGTGTTTGGCTAGTCAATGTTTGCTGATTGCGGTGACACTCTTTTCATTTGAAATAGGCTAGCTTTCATTGAGATTTGTAGAAATATCTGAACGGCCTTTCAATATAGATACATAAAAAGTAGGTTACTCTAGTGTTCAATTGTAAGAAGAGCAAACCTTTTTTTTTTTTTTTTTTTTTTTATATAAAAACCCAATAAAAAATTTTAAAAAATTTAAAAAAAAATTTTTTTTTTTTTTTTTTAAAATTTAAAAAAACAAAAATTTTTTTTTTTTTTTTTTTTTTTGAAATGCAAACCCAATTCTACATGTTCCATCATTGATGCAAAAAGTTCAATTCTTATGTGTTCTTAAATATAACTATAAAAGTGATTCAGGTATGTTGATGCGCTAGATTTGTTAATTTTCTGTTTAAGATGCCCTCCATTACTAGTCATTTAACCTTTACCAAGTTGATTAAACTTATAAATTTTACTATTTCTATTTGAGTTGCTTGTCAATTGCGTCTGCAACTTGGTTCTCGGTATGTATTTACATGGCTGAAATCATATCTTAATTATCTAGACAGCCGAGTCTGTTGATGCAGGATTGAATTTTTTCCCTATGATATATTTTTGGGGGATATATTTATCGTGTAGACGTCCCAAAGCTAGCCATGTGGCTCAAAGTACCGCTGCCTTTTGATCCCAGGTGCCTATTAAGCCATAGGCTAAATTGTGCCATTTCAGGTGCTTAACCAGCAGCCACTATAAAAGATCAGGTGACTTCAGAGAATTGGGCTTCTTCCTTTGATCAACTTTGTGGCCATAGAATAGGTTAAAATAGAGAGGGAAACAACTTCAGTCGATGGAAATCTTCATTACACTAAGATGTACCTAATTCAAATGATATCCTTAGGATTCAAGAAGAAAGGAAAAATTGAAAGAAATTAAAACGGACTGCAACTACCCTTCATTTTGGGCACTACTGAAAAATTGCAATATTCTACAAACTGGGATAACTAAGGGTGGCCATCTTGGCTGAAAAAAGAAGGAAAATTTGCTGTAAAGTTGTGCTCTTCTACTTATAGAGAAGTTGGGCCAAAAGTTTCAAATAGTTGTGACTCTCTTTAAGACTCCATTTCTCCATGTTTTGTGTCCCTTCATGCAACTACTTTGTGTTGCACTCCCAAGTGTCCCAAAAATAACCACCTTTCTTTGACTAGCTTACCATGAAGACTCCATGGGTTCCTGTGCTCTCCATGGATTGCTACGTGTTTCCCTCCAATAGCTAATTTTACCACGTGTCAATTATTTGCTTCACTTGTGCCTTAATGGGACAATGTCTTGATTTTTGAGTCGCCATGACTCACATGTCTCTTCATACAATATGATACATCATGATTGTAAGTTACAACAATGATTATTCGTCCTGGTGTTAGGGTTTTACGTTTGCAAATTCTTTATAATTTTTTTCTGTGTGCACTTGCACATGTGAAGAAGTTGAAAAGAAATCCATGTGTAAATATGAAGCATGAGAGAAGAAAGAATATAGCAGAGAGGAAAGTGAACAAATCTGACACCCGGACATATTGTCCATGCATGATTCTCATACGAGTCCATGTGATGTTATGTTGTGCATGCCTCCTATAGGAAATGTACCCAATGGCAGTGTCCAACAAATAAAGAGAGGAACATATCTTCACTTGGTAGGAGTGCATTAGCATCCTTTCTTAATTGAGTATATATCAATGAGTGAAATGCCCTTTCTTTTTTGTCACAGGTAGAATTTGAAAGCATGTTGTTTGCTTCCCACTGAATTACCAAAGTTGGGCACAGTATGTTGCTTAGACACCTCACTTTCCTCAAGTTAAAGAATAAGAAAAGTTGGTTACTCGTACAATTTGGCCATGTACCCAGATTGACACCTAGACTTGTACTTGAAACCAACATGCATACCTAAGCCCGTGTAACATAGAGTCAAACCTAGAGCACATTATTTTCATGTGAAATTTGTTAACATAAGATGCCAGATTATAGATTTGTGATCTTATAAATTTATAGATGCTTATAATAAACAAGTTAATTATAACACGTATATACTAATTTTCTGGTGTAATTAGCCTTAAGGACCAAAAAAAATAAATAAAAAAAATCTGGTGTATTTGAGTCTAGAGTACCACAGAAATGGGAGATGGTAAATTACTATTCATTTGATGCATATTTTGAGAGAAAAGTTCACATTAAAAGTAGTAAATATTGATTTGGAGAATAATTTAATGGGCAAGTCTGCTTGTCCGAAAGGGCTAGCTAAGACGGCAGCTAGGCTGAAGCCAATGAAATCTAGTTGGGTGACTGTTATCTGTTGACCAGCAGTCAACTAGCGATGCCAGCTTCTGAAGGGTAATGATTTGAATAAATATCTCATCCCAAGGCTAGTTCATTGAATTTTGAAGTTCCAATTAATAGTTTTATTATACTAAATTATGATAACTCGAAAATGTTGGCAATTATATATTTTTAATATCTTCATTGCAAGATTCTTTACCTATCCTCTTTCCTTCTTAAGTAGAGGAGTTTACTTTCACACTCATGTATCTATTCCCTCTCATTTCTTTAAAATAAAAGAGGCGATTTCTCTGTCAGCACTGGATTTGTGGATGATGGTTGGAGTATGCTTCATATATAGGGATGAGAAGTCAATCTTATTGTTTTAATTGGCGGTATTTTGTACAATTAGCTACTGGCAATCTAAATGGCACAGATCATTTGTCAAAAATAAACTTTGACATTAATACTAAGATATCATAGCTGCACTTAAGTTGCTGATGAAGTGTTGTGCATATCTTTGATGCATACATTTGATTCAGAACTATGAAATCCTTTCAACATCTTTCCTTTGTTGCCTTTTGGACTAACTTCTTCATGTCTTTTTATCTTCCAAAGAGGACTTAGTGGACTTGTTTGATTATATACTCATATATAGATGATCTATAGTTTCCAACATGGAATGTTATATTTCATGATCTAATCCTGGCTGGATATCATATAACATAAAATGTAATACTTCTTTTGGTCAATATTAGGAATTGAAACCTATACACCAACCCAGCTCTATAGATGTCTTTACCATGTTACAGTGGCTTTAGCGTATATAAACATATAATTTAATATAATTTAACAAGATTACTTTTCTCCCCTGGTTGATCATTTTACATTAGCAGAAATGATACCGGTAATGAGATTGCCCTTTATGCCTGTTATGCATTGTAAATGTGAATTAAATGAACCAAATAATCATGTACCAGTGTGGATATGAACCCATATCAAAATGCTTGTTATGAGTCCATTATATTGGGTCTGATTATTGACTGGGCTGCTATTTACTCTGGAATTTGATATTCTACTCCTGGAAAACCCTTTTTTTATTTTTATTTTTTATAACTTACAGTAATTTACTTATTTTAGTATCTTTGATTATATTGATAAACAATCAGGTGAGCCGTTCCCCAGTGTTCAAAGCAATGCTTGAGAATGAGATGGAGGAAAGCCGGAGTGGTACCATCAAGATTGGCGACGTATCATATGATGCCCTTCGCTCCTTTGTCAACTATTTATACACTGCTGAAGCATGTCTTGATGAGCAAATGGCGTGTGAGCTTTTAGTATTGGCTGAAAAATACCAAGTAAAGCATCTCAAGTCCTATTGTGAGAAATTTATGTTGTCCAAGTTGAACTGGGACAATTCAGTCATGAGCTTTGCCTTCGCACACCAGCACAATGCCAAGCAGTTGCTTGATGCAGCTTTGTCGTTGATCACGGACAATATGGACAAGCTAACTAAACAGGAGGAATATATTGAGCTTGTGGAAAAGGATCCTCGGCTTGTAGTGGAAATCTATGAAGCCTATCTCTCCAAACAGGTTAATACCGCTGCCCATAAGGATTCTTCTGTGAAGTAAAGCAAGTTCACTAATGATTTTCTTGGTCTGCTGATCTGAAGCAAGAATTATTTTCCAGTCTGGGTTTGAGTTATTGATTAAAAGCAGGCTTTAAATTTTCATCGGGGTTCACTGTTTTGATGATCTCTGATTCTCTGGATGTAAATGAACTTTTCATTTGAAAAAAGTTTGAATTACCCTGTGGAAAGTTTAGAAAGGTCTCTCATAGTGTTTAGTGCATACCTGTGGACATGCAAAAATGACTTTCGATCTCCAAAAGCCCTTTCTGTCTGAAGACTGGCCCCAAAAGCCTTTATTTATTTATTTATTTTTAAAAAAAATCTATATTTGGACTGGAAACATTCTGAATCTGACTTATGCTTAAACTGGAACTTTAGATGACCAAACTAGCCTCAAAATTTGATAACTGTACAGCAAATTTTTATCGTTCATAATGAAGTTGTCATGCTCCTATTTGTATTCTCCTTCAAAATCTCACTGTAGAAACACTTCCAGGGATGCGCTCTTCAAGGACAGCAGCTTTGCCAAACATGGCCTAAAGTTTGTCTGACGGCCACTAAGTTACAATGCAATCATGTGTCAACTGTCAAACTGGTGGTGTCATAGTGGCATGAAATTCCTAATTTCCTATAGGTTCTGAGGTTGAAGCCTCACTAACATGGCCTTTCTTTTTGGTCCAAAATATGGAACATTTTATTAATTTAAAGCTGGATTCCAGGTTCCTCATTTTAGGTCCCATTGATAATGTTGGCAATGGAGCAGAGACAAATGAAAGGAAGTGGCACAACAAATTTCCGATCTTATTCAAGCTTGTAAACATCCTGTTACTGTGCTATACTGCTATCCATGGCGAATGTACAGAAATAAATAACATGAAACATACACAATCACTTGTATCACCATCTCTCTCTCTCGATCACCTTTCTTCCTTTTTTTTTTTTTTGGTAACACCAACATTTCACCTGGTCAAATGTGTCACAGGCGCTTCTCGCACATCAAAATCTTCCAGCTTGCATGGGGACCCTCGCTTGTGTCATATAGTGCAAGCACCCATCCCATGGCAGTCGCAATTTCTTGAATTTCATCCAAAACAGATATTGAATCACGAATATAAACTCGTCCACCTGGTCTTAGCATTCGATCCATCTCAAGCATGATGGTTGAGATACTACATTTTTTCCTGATATACAAAGAAGATTTACACAAAATGTCTGTGAATGAATAACAGGACATGAACAAAGGCGATAGGAATTTATACCTTTTATGCTCAACAGAGAAGAGACCTGCTGCATGCAATAGGTCATACGTTCTAGGGTAAGTATCAAATGGTTCACACCTGGGAAACAAATTATTACACGTCAAAACCAAGCCAAAGATCTTGGAAACATTAGGAACCAAAAAATTATGGGAAACATCACAACATTAACTTTTAATCATAAGCTTCATTACTGCTAATTTTCAACCTTAAGCTTTTAGATGGAGGGCCCAAATAGGTATATGAAGACAAGTAAAGCCCTATATTTGGATAATGTGGGATTTCTACACTCCCCTTGATGTGCAGACCGAAACAAGACAATCAGGCCGGAATGGACCCAACAGGCCTAGACATGTGGAGGTGTGAACCCAAGAATGACATGCTTTGATACCAGGTAAAGTTTTCAACCTAAAAAAGCCTAAGCTTGTAGGTGGAGGGCTAAAACAAATATATAAAGACATGTTAAGCCCTATATTTGGGCAATGTGGGATTTTAACACCTCTTGTGGAGGCCGAAACAAGACAAACATGCCGAAATGGATACGTGGAGGCCTGACCCAAGAACGCTTAAGCTTTTAGATAGAGGGCCCAAATAGGTATATAAAGACATGTCGAGCGCTATATTGAGGCAATGTGGGATTTCAACGATTACAAAAAAAAAAAAAAAAAAAAAAAAAATGCAGTTTTGAAACAACTTAAACGGTATCTCAAGTTGTAAGAGACACTTCAAAAATCCTAGTTCATTGGGAAAGGTCACTTCTTCTGCAATCACATTTGTAAAGCTCAGGCTCCACATGTGGATTCTGTTAGGTTCTATTTTGACTAGTGCTCTTATGGCAGTCCTGGCCGATTAGATATAGGTTTCATAGACATTATGATGACAGATGTACATTTTTTTTCGAGGCCTTTTAGTCGGATGAAGCCAATAGAGGAGATTTGTCTCTTTTATTTTAATTCGAAGAGATTAAGAAAAAAGGGATCCCAAAAATCATAATTGATGGGGAATCTACTAATGTCCTCCACGTGAAAGAGACGGTTTAGCAAGGCCCTTGGATACACACCTACTTTGGAGAGAAATCTTTGAATTTGCAGATATACAAATCGCAATTCTCATGAGTCCAAGTATAAGTCAACCCGTAGATGACTTCCTAGCCATTTTAGAGAATGGAAATAAAAGAGGCAACAAAAAAAAAAAAAGAACTAGAAAATGATGCATAGCCCATACCAGTCATGCATAACTCCTATGAGTCCACGGTCATATATTACAGGCAAGGTATTGAACTCATTAATAGGAACAACATTCATAACCCAGCTATCAACTTCGAGATCATGTAATGCTGCTGCAAACCTGCCAAAGAAAAAAATAAGTGAAAAAATCTCAAGTTTTGCAAGAAAATTCTATTTCATTCTCTTCACAAAATGAAGAGGCATTCTGCAATTAGACAAGGCTTTACAAGTACTATGCAATAAATGAACATGACAGAGGAATATAAAGAATATACCCTCCGAATCCAGCCCTCATGTCCATCACGTTTCGTAGTTGTAATTCCTTCCAGTGAAAAACGCGAACATAACTGTCTATTATTTCGTTCCAATATTTTGACTCTGCCTTGAAAAGTTCCTTTCTTGATATATGGGCATCCATTTCTATGCTCTGCAGCCTATCTGGTGGATGATGAAGGCGTGCAGGCCATGTAGTAACATTAGCTCCATAACCATTCTCGGGTAATCGAGTGATGCATGCCTTCAAATCAACATACCTGCAAGAAAGTATTTGTAATATTTAAACTAGTTATAACTATTCTTTAATGTCACTTTTTTTCTCCAGGTAGGTAAGCTTGATCATCCTTGAAATGTTAACAGATTGAATGAGCATACTGTTACGCCAACCAATGTACAATATTAACCCCAATTTGATAGAAGTCATCAAATAAAATACACATTCAGAGATCAGAAGATATGGTACTATTGATAACTCAGTATAAATGTTCAATCATCACACTGAATCCGACATCTTTCTGCATCATTTTTTCTCCAGCATCTTTATTAATAAATGTGCAAGGCTTCAATTTTCAGTCAAACCTTTTGTCTTTGAAGCATTCAAGGACAAGTAGTTACCAGTTAAGGATTTTGGTGTTTTCACCTCATCGCTAATTTTGAATATGACTAATCTGTTACAGGTTCACAGAAACTCAAATAGTACAAATAGTAGAGCAACCGGGAAACAAAATGGGACTTGGGAGAATTCTCATTTTATATAACAGATTAAGAATCTCTCATTTTCATGCATAAAAAACATTAAAAATAAAACTAATATATTCAATGAATTTTCGCATCCTGGAGAGCTCAAATGCATGTCCTATGCTTCACCAGAATGAATTAAAATAGGAAGAAGCTGGTATGATGCTCCAACTAGCACTGCAATAGTAGTTAGAGGGTAGAAGATATGAAGAGGTTTCAAAATTTTAAACCATAAAACCTTGGTGCAGGAACAAATTGGATTGTCAATGATGTGAAAAGCAGAAAACCATTTGATTGAAGTCTACAAGACCAGGATCCCACAGCATTCAAGGTGCTAAGGTTCTGTAACAAATCTAATTTTAAGGTCAAGAGTGCAATCAGATCTTAAATGGAACTTTATCAAAGATACATTTTGGAAGGAACAAATATATTTTACCAATATATATATATATTAAAGTTTTTTAATATGTTATTTCTCATAGCATCCTTGAGTCAAGCTCAGATGGCATCAAACTACCCTTGTAATTTATATCGATTAACATAATGACTCCTTATGAACTAGTTGGTCTAGTATTAAGGTATTTAAACTAATATAATATGCATTTTCCAATCACTTAAGCATTGCAACTAGAAGGCGAAGAGTAGGATATACCAAACATTGTCTGGATCGTCATCTTGATCACATATTGAAGGTTGCACCCCAATACCACGATTAAGATAGCAGCTATTGTTTAAAGGCTTCCGCCATATGGCAATATAGCCCTCCTTCTTTATAAGTTCCCAACACATGCGAACAGTAAGGTCCTCCATTTCTGTACACAGATGTGCCCAAAAATGAAAATACTAAATTCAATGTTATATTTGTCATATTTAACACAGTAATGGTGTTGGAATCCAAAAACAGATGATGATGTTCATAAAGAGGGAAATAAGAAAGAACTCAATCAAGATGTTTGATATGTGGTTTTCACCAATAAAGGGTATTGAGGTAAAATGTAAAAAACTTTACAACAACATTTTTGCGATTCAGATATAACCAATAACTTCTATTTAACTCTATTTTGGATAATATCGATAAGATGGGCTAGCTACCTTTCCATTGTTCTTGCAAATGATCTTCATGTTTATAAACAGGCTGTGCTGCCCAAACAAAGTATCCACCTGCCCTTAGCATCCTGTTAACCTCGAGAAGCAAAATTCCATCTTCATGACAAGCCAAGAAAAGCAAAGACTCAATCAATATAAAAAGATTTTTAGCCATCAAGATTATAAATATTTCCTCCCTCATATATCTAAGAATTTCTGAAAACTTAGAAAAAATCTTAAGAACATCTGAGACTCCAGTGACTTCAATCAAATTCATAAATGACAGTAACCATTCACCGCAATGAGTTCTAGACATGAACTGAACACACTGTGACATGCGCATAAAAGAGAAAAAAAAAAGAAAAAAAGAAGAAAAAAAACCTCTTTCATACAAGAAATATAAAACAGAAAAACGTCTACCATTGTGGGTCCAATTAATTCTACATCTTGAACAGTGTATCAAGTCAAAAGCCTGGCTAGGATAAAACAATCGGTGTGTTGCAAAAACTGCAACCATGGCAGGCACACCACGCTCTAGTGCAAATTGAATCTGGTTCACATGAACATCTTTTGGCGCTACAGACAAAGTATTCACATTACGCTGTAGCAAATAGGCACCGAAACTTGCTACTCCGCAACCAACATCTAAGGCAACTCGGGTATGGCGGCCAAATGCTATGTCAGAAACCATCTGCAAATTCAAGTCAAAAGATAGTGATCAATGTCGTGCAGACAAAAAATAGCACCCAGTGAAGCTTGTAGAGCAGCCAACCTGTGAGATCTGATTCAAATATTGATCTGCCCCATGGATAAATTGTGTTCCACCTCCTGGAAATACAAACTTATCTTTATTTAATGATATCCAATTCTGCCCCCCTTTATCTTCAACCAGGCGTGTATGGGGTACATTACTGAACCACACCTGTTAGTGAATCTCGAAGTTAGTCAACAGTTTCTTCCATCGACCCAGGTCAAACAATCATGTGCTGGATAAAGAACAGGGGAACAAAGTTTCACTAGATGCCATTACTAAAGCACACGAATTAACCAGCAATTAGCCAATACCACTCAAATGCATTCCTAAGAGACAGGCGCCTGCAAAATTGCTATAAGAGCATCTCCAGTTCTTACTCAAGTTCAAATTTGAGTAAAAACAGATCAAAATGCAGCTCCAATCTTTGACTCAAACTTGTATCAAATCAAGGGAGACTCAAAAGGGTGACTCTTTGATCAATAGGTGTTGATCAAAAGGGTGATCAACAGCAAATCCAAATCCCAAATGTTCACCCAAATACTTACTCAAAAACTCCAACAGTAACATTTTTTTAAAAAGATTTGAGTAAATTTTTTTAAAAGAATTGAAATAGGAATTTTTAAAAAGATTTGAGTAAAAATTTGAGTTTGCCACTGTGTGCGCCATATCAAATCAAGCTTTCACCCAAATTTGGGTAAAAAAATTGAGTCATAACTAGAGATGGCCTAAGAGGATGTTCCAACTCATACAACATGAGATGAAGAGGAAACTTTCCGCCTCTCTCTCTCTCTCTCTCTCTCCATATATATATATATAATACGAACTTGATTGTAACTAAGTTACAAAGATATAGCCCTGATAAGCTATAACAAGCTACTTAGACATGTAATGCATATAACTAAAATTCATCAAACAAATAAAAATCAAAACACTTCTTCTACAAATTACCTCATCTCTACTCTTTGGCCATCGTATCGGAATCTGGTACCCCTTCGGCACGGGCACCAAGCACTCCAACCCTCTCCCTTCCGCCGGACAATGGCGCTCGTACTTCTCCCCTCTCTCCGTAGAATTCAACCTCTTAATCTCCTCCACATTATCCAAGCACGGTATATAATCACTCATACTCTCATCACACACCTCATACCTAATCCTAACACCACTGCTCTCACTTTCTCTCTCTACTTTCTCAGTCGCATTCCCCAAATTCTCCACCAAACTAAAATCAACATCCCCTACCTCAAAATCCTCCGACATCGCCCCATTCTCGTCCACCACCCCCATTCTCTCCACCGCCGGCGGAGACGGCGGCGGCGGCAATGGCGGAAATGAAGTTATTTGGGGGTTGTCCGAGGAGTTGCCGGAGAATGACGGCTGCTGGCGATGAGAGGTGAAGAAGGTGAGCTCAGTGTAGATGTCGGAGTAGTGATTGAAGAAGTAGAAGAGGGATAGTGAGAGAAGGGTAAGGCATGCAATTTTGATAAATGTTGTTGGGGTTTTTAGGATGTCTGTGGTGTTTGTTAGGACTTTCATGGTGAGGTTGGAGAGTGATGAAATGTCACAGAGATTTTCTCGTGAAAATCTGTGGGAAAGTGTGAGAAATTGAAGATGAAGGAGGGAACAAAGGTAGCGGTTAATTGGATTTTATGGTGGGGCGGTTCGTACACGCCACGATGGGATTAAATTCCGTGCTGGCGTGCCGGCCGTGCGGCTTACTTTAAAATAGAATAATCAACTTGTAATAATAATAAATAAAGAGGTATCCTAGCATCAGTGCAATCTCAGATGACCTCGTTAAAAACCACTTACAAAAATTATTTTGAAAAATTGATAGAAGATATTTCTATCATGAATGTCATATTTATCAAAAATATTACTAATTTAATCGTAGATTTCTAAAATAATTGACTGTAAACAAATTGTAATTTTTTGAAGAACAAAAAAATTACAATTTTCGTAATGAAATTTTTTTTTTAAAACAGATCATTGGATCACTGTATTTATGTAGACATGATATACATAAAAGTGGTATCTAATTCACGGTTAGTTTTTCAAAATAATTTTTTTTTGCAAGTGATCAGCTAATGGAAGATGTATCAAGTACACCTGATGCTGCGCAGAAACAAGTGTATTTCACTTGCAATCTACGGAAGTCCTATATTTCATCGGTTGACACGTGAACTCGAAGGCACGGTGCACTCACTCACATAGTGACTGTAGTAGAAGAGGGCAAATATTTATTTATACATTTTTTTTGTCTAATGTTTATTTATAAATTAAATTAATTAATAAAAAAATTAATATTAATTTAATATTAATAAAAATTATTAGAAAAATGAAATTAACAACGAAAATCGTGCATGTATGTAGATTATGATTTTCTATTCATAATTGTTCATTTTTTCATGAAAGTGATGTTATGAGTATGAAAAACTAAGGGCTCATTTGGATAAACTTTTACTACATGGTTTTTTTTTTTTTACTTTTAAAAGTAAAAGGATGAAATTTTTTAGTGCAAAAAAATTGGTAGTTACTTTAAAAAGTTGAGCTAGCAATAAATTTTTGCTTCCTCAACTATTAAAAGTAACTACCAAAATTTTGCACTATAGAAAATATAAAAAACTTTCATCTTTTTACTATTAAAAGTAGAAAAAACAGAAAGTAGAAGCTTATCCAAACGCGTCCTAAAAAAGAAACAAGCTTTCAAGAAAAAAATGAAAATGGTTCTATAATTTAAAACATACAAAAAGTTATATAATCTAAAACAATCATAATTTGAATTAAATATTAAAAGTGATATGAATAAAAAGTAAAGAAGGTCTAAAGAAAAAATTTGATTTTAAATCTTATTTTAGAAAGATTGATAAAAATATGGAGCTAATTTTGGAATTAATTATCAATCTAATGAAATTATAATAATTTATTGATCAAGTACTGAGAGACACATGTATTTATTTAAAATCACATCATTAAAAGGGTGTGATCAAATTTAATGAAATATTAAAAAAAAAATCACTATTAAAGGAAAATAATTTAAAATTATCAATTGAGATATAGCTTTGTATTCAATTGAGATATAGCTTTGTATTGGGTTGGTGGGGTTAGAATAAATTAGATGAGAGAATGAATGAGAGTCGAGTATTGAAGAGGGAAAGCATTTTGGGTATGCTACATCAACAAACTGGTATATATATATATATAAAGAAAATTATCTCTCCTTCATTGGCGAGAAAGAGATTTGTTATGTATTCAAATAGAGTAAGTGTATTGGAAATTCCTTAGCATTGGGTGGGGTGAGGCCCACAATATCCTATGTAAGTGTATTGGATTTTATTATTTTTAAATCATGAGTAGAGCAGTATAAAAATATTAAATTTAATAATTTTATATTGGATTTTATCATTTTTAAATGAACAAAAAGATATTTAAAGTAAATGAATCAATAAGTTCAACTTTTTTTGTTCATTTAATATAAAATTATTAAATTTAATATTTTTATACTGCTTTAGTTATGATTTAAGTTTGGATTTTCTATTTGAATTTTTCTATGCTTGGATTTACTTAGGTACCTAAATCGATCGATCATAACATATTATCTAAAGTAAGAGACGAGTGATATATTTGAATGATGTGTCATAAATTCATGATTTTAGTACCTAAACAAACAAAAAAAAAAAAAAAAACACACCAAAGTAAAGGATCCAAACTCTATTTTTACAAGTCATGGTTCCAATCTCGATGCTCGCAAATTGCAAGAGTTTTTGAGAAGTGTAGAAGTATTTGCAAGAGTTTTGGAGAAGTATAGAAGAAATAAAGAACTAGTTCGAAAGACCAGGTCAATCTTAAATTCAGGGTTTATAGGGTATTTTAATATTTGTAAAATATTTAAAAAATGAAATATTGAAAATTTTGGGGCCTGTTTACTTCATGAAAATTTTTGCAATTTTCATTTCATTTTCAATAAAAACAGAAAACAGCATCGTTTACTTGTAAAAAATGAAAATTATTTTCAAGAAAATGAATTCAATTTTTAAGAAAATATGAAAACATCAAAAATATGTTTTTTGTATTTTCACAAAAACTGAAAACAATGATTATATAGTGGCAATGCTTATAAATATAGGAAAAAAAAATGTAAACCAACTACAAAACCAATATAGAGATAATATATAGTTTTAGTAAATGCATTTACACTACTTTTAGATTTTGAAAACAGTTTTAATTTTTGCAAAGTAAACACATTTTCTAAATTTTAAAAGCTGAAAATGAATTTAAAAAATTTTCATAGAAAATAAAAATTGTAAAAATTTTCATAAAGTAAACAGAGCCTTGGTATTTCATGTAATTTAAAGATTCATTTATTTCTTAAAGGGCCAAAATTTAGCCTTATTTTGAAAATAAAGGGGAAAATTATTTTTTTTATTTTAACTGAGGGTAATCTATCTATTTTACAAAACATAGGGGGACTGTTTGTTATTTTCTCTTCTCTTAGGAGTAGCAAATTAACTCAAGGGATATATTTGTTTTCTCTTTTAAGGAAAGCATACTCAGATTTCTGGTATTAAAGCATCTCCAATGAAAATTTTCACTTGGACATTTTATTTCCATATTTGGAAGTGTTACAGTATCAAAATGGGAGTTTCTCCCATATTTGACTCCATTGTGTTTCAATGAACTTTAAATTAGAATGAAGTATGATACTGGGTATTTAGAAGGAAATGACAATTGCCAAAAAAATTTCAAATATTGGAAGCATTGATGTCATCGCCAAATTTGGGAGCCATAGATGACATCCCATTGGCGCAACTCTTTTTTGGCATGGCTCCCTAATATTTGAATATATTTTATTGGTAATAGCCATCTCCTCTTAAATATCCTATATGATAATTTTTTCCAATTTAAATTAAGCCCATTTAATTTAATGGAACCCAAAACAAGATGGGTACGTATAGATTTCCAAGACATGGGAATTTAAACAACATACATAGTATTAAAAACAAAAATAAGTATTCTTTACAAAAAATAATTACCTTTTTAGCCGAGCTAAAAATCATGATAACTTTTTTGGGAAATTAAAAACAAAAATAAGTATTCTTTTTCAAGATACACAAAATTATTCGTTTATATATAATCTTCTGGACACATACCAGTGTCACGTCAAAGATGCTGTCTAGCTATGGGCGCATAGAAGCATATAAAAATTAATTAGAAAAGAGAGTGTCTCTATTCACCCGTAAAGAAGAAATTTCTTCTTTTTTTTCTTTACAATGTGACATGTATCTAAATAATCAAAGAAGAAATTATTCGTTTATATATATATATATATCCAAATGTCCGTATCCACATTTTTATATGTACAAATGTCTATATGAATAGATATTCATATAAACATGTTCATGTATTTCTATCTATGTGTTCATATTTTTTTGAAATTAATTATAATACGCGGCGGAATATGAATGAAGGTGAAGATGAGTTGTTCCTCATTGCTGAGAAGAGAAGCATTGTACTAAAAATTAAAAGAAGATAATTACTGACAATTACGATGGATATTAGATAGACGATGTTTTTTTGTTGGCCGCTTGAGAAGAGCCCGTGATATGATTTGATCATCTTTTGCCTGTCTAAGTTAATTAATTTTGTTTAACAAAGTGTTCACTTAATTATGGATACATGTTTCTATATTAATGTGTCCGAATGCCTAAATATTACAATTAACATGGACATATGGCATTAGACATTAGGTCATTAGACACCTGTTTTCCACACCAGCTTTGATGGGGCAATATTGCAAATATATATATATATACACACACAAATCAAAGTGATCCGATGGTTGGTTTTTGAAAAATAGTCGCTGTGAAAAACTGTGATTTTCTTGTTCTTCAAAATGTCACATAGTTTTTAACTGTATGTTATTTCAAAAACCGACCGTCGAATCACTGTGATTTTTGGCATGCATGACATACGTACGTTAGAGTAGTTTCTAATCCAATAGTGAGTTTAACAAAAAATGATCTGCAACTAGCTCTAAAGGAGGTCACCTGATACAATTTCATCAGGTGCACCTAACGTTAGCATTCATGTATATATATAATTTATATATAGGGTTAGGATCCCTTGACACATAGTTTTTACTCCTAATTTGATACGCGGATTGCAAAACATAGTGTATAATAGGTATTTTGAGAAATCTTCTGTTAGATTATATATTGTGCTCATATACATTATATATACCAAAAATCACATTGATCCAGCAGCTACTTTTTAAAAAATATCACAGTTTTAAAATAAACAATAAAAAATTATGTGAAACTGTCACAATTGGTTCAATGTGATTTTGACATATACATGCCGTATATAAGTAGAATATCTAATCCGACTGTGGGTTTCTCAAAATACTTATCTCACACTTAGTTTTGCAAACCGCATGTCAAATTAGGAGTAAAAACTATGTGTCAAGGGATCTTGTCCCATATATATATATATATTAAAACTATGCTAAAAAATTACGGAGGTGAGTAAAATTTTCTTTACGTTATGGTTTTTCCAAAGTACATCTCATAATATTCCTCCTCTTTGAAGTAGGCAACATTATTTATTTATTTATTTATTTATTTATTTTATTTATTTATTTTTAATGACAAGAATGTCTGGGCCAGCTTACGCGCATGTCGACTAATTCCTCGGATGAACATAACTGTTGCAAGAGCAACCTTGAAGATAACTGTTGCAAGAGCAGCCATCAATTTGAACCATCAAGTTATGGGGTTTGATGATTGAATGGGAAGAGATTATTCAATCAATTTATGAGAGAGAATTATGACCCTTCAAGAGAGCATAATGGCCAATAATTAGATAATGTATAAAATATAGTATTACTCGTATTTTATAGTGGGTGGTTAATTATTAGAATGAAGACGGATTTTCCTATAAGGATTTGAACTCGATCAAGTTCCTGATAAGGACTTTACTGGAAGCATATTCATAGTTTGCTGAATTGTTTTGGCTTTTCTAACAAAATGTTGCATTCTTCAAAGCATACAAGAAATCAGATCTAAAATGTGATTAATGGGGGAATGGGCATGCATGTCTATAAATTCTGTACTTCTGATGTCGATGGTTCTCGGTCTAATGTAGAATGTATCATACTCGATTGTTAGTATTTTGAGATAGGTTCAAGGTCCAAATATATGAAAATTCATTGATATTCATTCGTCAGTATTGAGAGAAATTTAGAATAAATGTAAATTTCTACTGTTTGTCAAAAAATAAACAAAAATAAAATAAAATAAAAAAATGATAGTTCTTACCGATACAAACTCGTGAAGGAAAACAAGGTAAGTTGGCCCGATTCAAGTTTCAATCTCGTATCCTCCGGGTTTGTCAAAACCATCATACTATCACCATCACCACCACCACAAATTCAAAAATCCACCAACTTGTCACCATATATAGATGAAGGGGACAAGTACTAAAAAACCTAACTTTAAAGCTAGAGATTAGGAGCTTAAAACTCTTTAGAGCAAGGGCAGAACAACACTCACTTCAGGGGCAGTTGTCACTATAAAAAAATCTAATTAGGGTTAAGCTTGAGCACCCTCCACAGCTCCATTGAATTTACTGGCCGGCCTACAATTTGGTCTACAAAATATGCTTCTCTCTTCCTTATTTTCAAATCATTCGCTTTGTTAGTCTTGGAGTGCAAGTGAGGGCCGGGAAAGTTGAATAAATACAAATTGACAAGTATAGTTGTATGGTTCAAAATAATGAACCTTGAAATGGTTTTAGATTTTGGAGCATGGGAAAGAGATTGATGGTGCCGTTTTGTTTTTTTAAAGTCAAAATGGGAACTTCGCAGAACATGCAATGGTACGAACCGTACAAGTCAATAGCCCCTGTTGTGGAAAAGAAAGATCTTGTTTCTTGTGTTGTCCTTATCTATAAAGGATTCAACGAGCTTGGTTTGGCTGCAGATCATGTATAGTGCAGTTTTTTTTTTTTATTTGGCCTTTTGGCCAATGTAAATCAGGTGTTTTAAAAAATCGACCGTTGGATTGAATATTATTCCTATGTACTCCAGGCATGCCAAAAATTACAGTGATTTGACGGTCGATTTATGAGATACAGACTGATCACAGTTTGTATACTGTATACAAAGTTTTAAAATTTTTTCATAGTCTGTATCTCATAAATCGACCGTCAGATCACTGTAATTTCTGGCATGCCTGTATTACATAGGAATAATATTCAATCCAACGATCGATTTTTAAAACACCTGATTTACATTGACCAAAAGGCCAAATAAAAAAAGATCCGCACCATACATGATCCACAGCCAAACTCCACCAGGGTTCAACATGCTCCTCTCTCTATCTCAATGTATGGGAAAACTGAAAGTGATTAGAGAAATGAAGAAAAATAGAAAAATTTAAAAATGCATGCAATCAGCATAAAAAAAGAGGATAAATATGCATAGAAAAAAAAAATCATTAAAAAGTAATACAATCATCATGAAAAAAAAAAAAAAAAAAGTGAAAATGGGTGCAAGTAGCCTAGAAAAACATGAAAATAAATAAAAATTAGCACAATCCTTGTTCGTGAAAATATTTTCCGTTTTCATGTTTTGTGAAATTTTTTGAAAACGATTTTTATTTTCAGTTTTCAAAATTTAAAAATTTAAAAGATGCATTATTAATGGATTTTGGGGGATTTCTATATTAATGACATGGGCCAAGAAAGATATAAATGGAATCTTATACTTTAATATAATAGAGCTTAGGCCATCTCCCTGCACAATAACGTATATACATATTATAATAAAAAATCAATTTCACACTAATTAAAATATGTTAATTATAACTTTTTTTTTCTCAAACTGCATTACTATGTATGACCTCGACAATAATCTTCTCATATTAATGTGGCAATATTATCACTAACTTGAGCCATAAGAATAGTTTTAGTTAAGTTAATTGAGATGCCTTGCTGTTCAATCCTTATACGTTCTTCATTTAGGATTTTAATATCTGTATGCATATATTCTTCAAACAGTGTATCTCTTTCAGATTCAAAACAGATGAAATTATGTATTGTGCAGCATTCGTTGTCTTTTAGATCATTTATCTTTCATGAATGGATTATTTAAGGATGTATTGTTATTATTATTATTATTTTATAAAAATTGAGTTGATTATTATTATATTAATATTAGCCCTAAATATTTGACAAAAGATCACCAAAACTTCTAACTAGAATTGGTTCATAATCTCTGCAATGGCATATTTAATTGAGTAAAATACATTGATCTCCCTTGAGGTTAGATGTAATTATACAGATCTCCCATGAGTGTCAAAAAATTTCTAATGACTCCCTAAGGTTTGTTGCTATGTGCAAACATCTCCCTTTCATTTTATTTTCCACCAATATTTGTATAAAATGACTAAAATACCCTCATTCCTTTGCAAATGTAAATTAAATCGACCTCCTCTAGGGTTTGATATATTTTCAACGACCTCCCCTATTAAGAAGCTTACTTTGAAGGATCATATGTCACACATATGAACTTTAATTTGAGTAATTCAAGTTGCTATTGAAAGCTCTCATGACATATTTTTCATTGCAACTTTAGTTACTCAATTTGGATTTGAAATGAATAAGCTATAAGCCTTCAAAGTTAGGAAAAAAATTCACATTTTTTCAAGTAATTTATTTGTAGAAAAATATTTTCTCAACTTTAAAGGCATGTAAATTCTTTTTTAATTTTTTTTTTTTTTGAAAAATCAATCGTTGGATCATTATGATTTTTGGCAAGCATGAAATTCATAATAAATTATTTTAATCTAGCAGTCATTTTTTTAAACTTATTATACAATTGGCCCTATGAAAAAGTGGGCATTTTCAGAAATTTAGTGTCAACGGTTTCTTGAAGGGAGGTGTACGTTTGCACATAAAAGTATATCTTAAGGGATATCCTTGTAATTATATCAAACATTAGGGGAGGTCATTACTAATAACAATAAGGGTAAGTTTGGCATTTTAAGAAATTTAGTGGCTAATATCAGCAGTTTCTGTTGGTTTCCTAACAGAAAATATAAAGGAAGGGAAGTCTTTGTACATAGTAGCAAACTTTAGGGGGTTCATTAGAATTTTTTCAAACTTAGGAAAGATCCGTGTAATTACACGATACATTTTATCCTATTTAATTCAACTGCCATTGTTGATTCACCGCAGGATGTGAACATCTGCGGTCAAGGGTGTCACGGGGGAATAATTTATGACAACACGGTAAACTTAGAAAAGTATAATTTATGACAACACAATACGAGGGGGTAAACTTAGAAAAGTCTACAATCATAAAAAATCTTCTAACTGTATACACACTAATAATTAAAGATGGGATTGAAGAATTCGTGTGCGCACATAGATCTTATTTTAAGAAACGTGGTATGTATAAAAAAAAATTATTCGGTAAGTCAGATATATACAGTTGCCCTCGTCCTTACGTGTTCGCATGTGATATGTACACTTGCAAAGTTTTTCTGGGACTATGTTGTGGAGATTATGGAAGGCACACTACCAAAAAATTTTCAATGAGAAAAAATTGGGAACCAAGAAAGATAGTGGAGATGGCGACAATATATAAGATCTAGAATGAATATTTGGAGATGTTTAGAGGTTCGCAACAGCCCGAGAATAATAATAATAATAATGTTTAAATGGACCGACTATCAAAATCATCATAATTTCAAAATCAAAGTAAAAGTTTTCACAAAAGAAATGTACTAATTAAGAAATGGTAAGCAGCATCATGTTCTTGAACTCTTCAAAATCAAGCACTCCATCCAAATTTGTATCATACGAGCAAATCATACTCTTACAATCCCTCCCACAATTCTCCTCCCATAATTCTAATCTTGATAGCACACTTTGAAGCTCCTCGCAAGAAATATAGCCATCGTCATTCAAATCAAACACTTTGAACGCCTTAACAAGGTCATCTTCGTCGTCCTCCTCCTCCTCGACTCCTTCCTCCTGGTTATTATTTCTTTTTGATATCGAATCGTAGAAGAACAAAAATTCATTAAAGTC
Organism: Hamamelis virginiana; assembly: GCA_017140935.1. Lineage (NCBI taxonomy): Eukaryota > Viridiplantae > Streptophyta > Magnoliopsida > Saxifragales > Hamamelidaceae > Hamamelis > Hamamelis virginiana. The sequence goes on from JAESVK010001058.1 coordinate 295,754, forward strand.
GAGGCTCATTTTGCCCACTAGTGATTCGAGCTCGTCTAAGCTAATTTGGACCCCGATTCTCTCGAGGAGCCAGTTGAGCTCCTCGAGGCTCACGAGGCCATCGCCATTTTTATCAAGCTTTTCGAAAATCCGGTGCAAGTCGTCGGAGGTGAGTGGAGACATATTGGCCATCTTATTAGAGAGAGAGAGATCTACAAGGACTAAATATCATTGATGGGTATATATAGAAATGGAGGGCATATTCTATTTGTCCTTTGCATGTACTTTTGGTGAGAGGTTATGAATGATGTTATTATGATGACAGAGGGAGAATAATTGAGAGATGGTCAAGTAAGGAAGTTAGCAAAGAAGGTTCGTGGGAGAGAGAGTTGTGAAAGGAAGATTGATTCCATTGCGTGTTGGTTTCATTCAACATCACATGATTTGGAAATTTTCTTTTCTAACCCCTTTTTTATTTTTATTTCCTTTTAATAAATTGACTGACAAAATATTTATGTAGGTTTTGAGGAGTCCACGTCTTCTCGTTTGTCTATGTACCTCATTCCTCCACAATTCTCGGAACTGTCATTTTCCATGAGTTGGGATCCTTGCCTAGATTTTTGGGTTATGCTTGGGCGTTAAGATCATGACACATCATCATCCAAAAAAATCATTCATTCCTTATTTTAGATGTTATTATTCATTTCTTATTTTAGATGATGTGTCGTGATCTTAGGTTACCCAAGCAAACCCAAACGAAGGATTCAGAATAATTTTTCAAGAAGAAAAAGAAATGGATAAAGCAAATAAGAAAACATGTAAATTATCAGAAAGTTTTGTAGGATAAATTTCTTGGGAAGTCCAAACAATGGATAAAGCAAACAAGATTTCACCTAACATCTCACAATCGTTTTTTAAATAAAAATAAATAAATTCCAGAAACAACATTATTGAAACCAACCTAGAATAGTAGAGTCAGTAACAAGAGGGAGAAAGAATTTTATTTGCATCAAATAAGAGAGATTGAAAATAATGATGTGCTGTCACCCAGTGTGAGCTCACCTTCAAGCCTTCAAGCAGAACTTCCCGGGCTCATCGTAATTGTTTTCCAACTGCTCAACTTTGCTGATCCTGAAACCCCTAATCCTTTCTTCCTCGGGCACCGAAGTATCTTTGTAATCAATGCTTTCCAGGATCCAACCTTTGTTTTGCACCGACCCTCCCACCTTTACCTGTTTATAGGAAATTTTATTAATAATAATCATACTCACATATGTTCATTTCCGAAGCAAACCAAAAGATTTGGGACATAAGAACTAACTTTGGGGAGGAAACTGTAAAATAATTGGGAAGCCAATGATAACAACAGGATATGTAAAGAATTTCAAGAATTACTCCGAGAAAAAAAAAAAAAACTTTGGGAACAAGTTCGAGTCGAGGAGAGCAACAAAATTTGGGAAGACCATGCGTTGTCATACAACTATGTGGAACAATTTGGGAGTTCACAAATAACTAGTGAATTTTTCTACACTGCCGACATCCATCAACAATTCTTAAAGCATTCGATAAGACACGATAAATTGGTTTATGTTCACATATAGTGAAAAAATAGAATACCATTTGGAACTTGCGAAAAACAAAGATTAGGAAAATAGGGAATTCTGCCACAATGGTCAATCTGTGTATATTTGCAAATTCTTCTCTATGTTTATTTTGGCAGAGCATTACCTCAGCATCTTCAACAGAATTGATGACAAGAGCCCCATCCAAGGAAAGGTCCTCAAGAAAGACTTTACATCCCTTAATGACTAAGGTAGAACTCTGAGAAATGGAGCAACTTCCGGCAACTTTTCTCTTAATCTCTGGAAAAGTCAGCCCCCAAATTGGATTCCATATGATACGAGGCCACACTTCCACCTCTTGTCCATTGAAGACCTGTTGTACTGGATTGTCTACATGGACACCAGCCTGAAAGACAGAAAAGAATTAATAAGAAACACATACTTAACTGTGCTATCAGAGAGAGAGAGAGAGAGTTTCAAGATCTCCATGCACGCTAGATTTGTATTGAAGATTGTCTCAACATTGTCGTTGAGGCAGCAGCTATGGAAATCGGCTAGCCACAACTGGACTATTATTCACATTCACCGTTGCACTATACATACACACGTACCTATATACACATACATTTTCTATCTCACAGGAAGTTATATCATATTGGGAATCCAAGATGCCCAATTATGGTGGTTTTTATAGAGATTTCAAACTCAGTGATTGGGATGAATTTTCGTAGAGATTTCAGACTCAATGGTTTGGACGAATTTTTATAGTTTGAAATTGGGATGAATTTTTGTAGAGATTTCAAACTTGGTGATTGGGATGAATTTTTGTAGAGATTTCAAACTCAGTGATTTTATCCATGCTTCATTCTGGGGAGTGCAATTCCAACAAAATGAAACACATTAGCCCTCCTGCAAGGCCCAAAAGTATTTTATAAACTTGAATTCAGGGGAGGTTGCTACAAAACAAAGCAACATTGCCAAGCGTCTCCTCCTCTTATCCCAAAGACCAACCATGAAAAGGATGACCCTTTTTAAATAAGGAAAATTTGTAATCAGTATTAAGGTGCTACACTATTAATCTATTATCTCTGTTTTCAAAGTCTTTTCTATCTGTTTGAATAAAATTTCCAAGGCAGAAAATAAAATATATATTATATACTTGGACGACCCCATTTAGTTGGGATTAAGGCTTAGTTGAGTTGATTATTATATACTTATGATCGACAAACATTTAATGTGCATATACCTTACTAAGCATAAACACACTCGTTATAAAGAACAAAACAAATAGCACATTCCATTTTTGTGCAATAAACAAACACAATTGCATTCACTGCACATCCACCGAAAGAAACATCTTCCAATTAAATTAGGTTACAAGAGGGCATAACAAGACAATGAGTTGGCAACTTGCATTCTAGAGTTCTTAGCGAGAATGGGAGTGATGGGACTTGAGTACCAATGAAAAGAAAAAGAGAAAGAAAGAGAAAGAAAGAGAGAGAAAGAGAGAGAGAAATTAGAGAAATCAGAAAATAGGGAGAAATTGTATTAATCATCAAGTCTGAATCAAAATAAAGGGT
>JAESVK010001058.1:299274-326330 GCA_017140935.1 Hamamelis virginiana
AAAACAGTCCTACTCTTACTAGGAAACTAATTAAAAGAGAGTTACAACTAAAATAGAAGTATCCCAATTAAATAAAGATAAATAACAACTAAATCATCTAATCATTCCTATGGCGGGCCCTTCTAGTATAGGTCTTCCAAGGTCGTGGGCCCTGTGGGTCATGATCCACATCAATTCCCCCCGGCTGAGAAAAACTCTCATCCGGATAGTTAGAACGTTGATAAACCTCCAAAAGATCAAGATCAAGACGCCGACACTCATCTTCTGTAATCCATGTATCCTCAATATCAGGACGATCCCTCCAGCGGACAAGATACCGTCGGTAAGGACCACCATGTAACAAAATAGTCTGATCATCAATAATATCGCCAATCTGATCGGTACGCGGAAGTGGTAGGCGTGGGATAACAGGCACCAGAACTGTGGTAGTAGAAGAGGTAGAACCACCTGTAGATAAACTTGGCACAGTAGGAGGCTCAAAAGTGCCTCGATAAGGAAACAAATCCTCAATATTGAAAACAGGATTAATATTCATATCAGAGGGTAAGTCAAGTAAATAAGCATTAGATCCCAATTGACGAATGATACGAAATGGTCCGGTGGCTCGGGCATGTAGCTTTTTGAAGGAGTGTTTAGGATAACGAGCAGGGTGGATACGCACCATAACATAGTCTCCTTCATTAAAATCCAGTTTCCTACGATGAACATCAACAGATAATTTGTACTTTTCATTATTTAAAGTAATTTTGTGACGAATGTCAGCATGGAGATCACGAATGTGTTGGGCAAAGATATCAGCAGAGGTAGAAGACCGATAATCAGGGGGAAGGGAAACAAGGTCAATGGGTTGGCGAGGGGAAAGACCATAGACAATTTGAAAAGGACTCTTACCAGTTGATCGATTAACAGATCCATTATACGCAAACTCCGCAGTAGGTAGAATTAAGTCCCAATTCCCATGACGGTCTCCTACAAGGCACCTAAGCAAATTTCCTAGACTCCTATTAACAACCTCAGTTTGCCCATCAGTCTGAGGATGAAATGCAGCAGAAAACTTAAGTTGCGTGCTAAAAAGCTTCCAAAGTGTCTTCCAAAAGTAACTAACAAACTTGACATCCCTATCAGACACAATGGAAGTCGGTAAACCATGGAGACGTACAATTTCCTTAAAAAATATCTTGGCCACATGAGAAGCATCAGCCGTTTTGCTACAGGGAATAAAGTGGGCCATCTTAGAAAACCTATCCACGACAACTAAAATGGAATCATGTCCTCGAGCGGTTTTGGGCAACCCTAAGACAAAATCCATACTAACATCTTTCAAGGCTCATGTGGAACAGGTAACGGAGTGTATAACCCGGTATTCTGTTTGGTAGCCTTAGCTAACTGACAAGTACGGCACTGAGAGACAACTCGGGTGACGTCTTTCCTAAGAGAGGGCCAATAAAACCTATCCTCTAGCAAATCAAAAGTTTTGTGCCTACCAAGATGACCAGCAAGACCTCCAGCATGTAATTCCCAAATAAGAAAATCTCTAACTGAAGTGCGGGGAATACACAACCTAGGTCCTTGAAATAGGTAACCGTCTTTGATAAAAAAATCAATATGGTCATGACGGAACCCATCCTGAATCTCTCTATAAAGAATGCCAAAATCAGGACAAGTAAGATACTCATCCTTAAGTCTATCGAAGCCTATCACCTCAACACTAACAGCCTGAAGAACTGTGATGACTCGACTAAGGGCATCTGTTGGCCCATTGACTCGACTAAGGGCATCAGCTGGGCCATTTTCAACTCCTGGACGGTGGTGAATAACATAAGGGTACTCCTGAAGGAACTGCACCCACTGTGCATGTTTCTCACTCAACTTCTTTTGGGATTGGAGGTACCTCAAAGCCTGATGATCAGAATAGAGGACAAATTCCTGAGGCAATAAGTAATACCTCCAATGCTTGAGTGCTTGTACGACAGCGTAAAACTCTTTTTCATAAACAGTATATCGTTTTCGAGACTCATTGAGTTTCTCACTGAAGTACGCTATAGGATGGCCTTCTTGACTAAGGACCCCACCAATTCCAACCCCTGATGCATCACATGAAACCTCAAAAACTTTAGAAAAATTAGGGTGTTGTAAAACTGGGGTTTCAGTTATTTTCTGCTTAATGACTGCAAAAGCTTTAGAAGCAGCATTAGACCATTTGAACTCCCCTTTCTTCAAACACTCTGTAATGGGAGCCATAATGGTACTAAACCCCTTAATGAAACGCCTATAGAAAGTGGCTAACCCATGGAAACTACGAGTCTCAGAAATAGAGGTAGGTGTAGGCCACTCCCTAATAGCTCTAACTTTTTCGGGGTCAGCCGCAATACCTGACGCAGAGACAATGAATCCTAAGAAGGTCACCTCGATCTGCAGGAAAGAACACTTCTTAAGATGAACATAAAGTTTCTCTCTTTGAAGTGTATCAAAAACTAAGCGAAGATGACCGAGATGGTCTTCCTTAGATCGGCTATAAATCAGAATATCATCAAAATAGACCACCAAAAACTTCCCTATGAAAGGGCGAAGCACCTGTGTCATAACTCTCATAAATGTACTAGGTGCATTGGATAATCCAAATGGCATAACAAGCCACTCGTATAATCCATCCTGAGTTTTAAAGGCGGTCTTCCACTCATCGCCTGGTCTAATCCTAATCTGATGGTAACCACTGCGTAGGTCGATCTTGGAGAACCACTGAGATCCAGTCATCAAGTCCAACATATCATCAAGACGAGGTATAGGAAACCTGTACTTGACGGTGATTTTGTTGATGGCACGACTATCAACGCACATTCTCCAAGAGCCATCCTTTTTAGGGGTCAAAAGGGCTGGAACAGCACATGGGCTCATACTTTCTTGAAGGAATCCGTTCTCTAAAAGACCCTCGACCTGCCTATTCAACTCTTCACGCTCCCTAGGATTCATCTTATAATGAGGCAGGTTAGGTAACTGAGATCCGGGAACAAAATCTATGGCATGCTGTATATCCCTCATGGGTGGCAACTCACTAGGTAACTCATTCGGTATGATATCTCTAAATTGCTCTAATAAGGGAGTGACCTCAGGAGGAGGTTCAATAACCTTTGCTAAAGGAACCGGGAGTAATGGCTGAGCTACAAGCGCTAAAACTATGCCAGACTCTTGTCCTTCCCGCACAAACTCCTTTCGGGTAAGGACATGGATATGGTTTTTGATAGGAGGTGGAGAGGGATTCTTAGCCTTGGGAACTTTACTTGGGGAAGAAGGTTTGGCAGGAAGCAATCGAATAGATTTCCCGTTATGCCTAAAAATGTACGAGTTATCCCTCCCGTGGTTGGTCACATCCAAGTCAAAAAGTCAAGGACGACCAAGCAAAATATGAGCGACATCCATAGGAAGGACATCGCACCAAATCCTATCAGAATAATCTCCCATCTGAAGAGGAACTAGACACCTCTCTGAGACTGGTAAAGAGGTCTTATCTACCCAAGCTACCAGATAAGGCTGAGGGTGGGGTTCGGTCTTTAGCTTCATCCTAGCTATACCGGCTGTGGAGACCACATTCATAGTACTGCCACCATCAATCACAACCTTACAAACTTTATCTCCACAAGTGACAAAGGTGTGAAAGATGCTCGTGCGTTTCCAATCATTCTCCCCTAAAGGAGTAGACAAGATGCACCGCATAACAGCAAGATGGGACTGCTCCTGCTCATCATCGAGCTCAAGATCCCTCTCAACATCAGAAGTCTCCTCAGGAGGGGCATAATCTGCAAAAGCAGAAGGATCATCGGATTCCTGATCAAGAATGAGGGTGCGGTGGGGACAACGGGCAGCAATGTGACCCCTATTATGACAGTGGAAACACTCAATAGCAGAGCCATTTGGGCGACTGCTAGCACCGACGACTTCCTTTCCCCTAGAAGTGCTAGGCCCTAGATTAGATTGGGTACCCCCCCTTGAAGGAACAGACTGAAGTGGTGGTTGAGACTGACGAGACTCCCCACCTTGGGAAGCTAAACGCCTTGGGTTAGGAACCCGAAGGAATTTCTCTATGTCCCGGGCCTTATTATAGGCCTCCTCTAAGCTATCAGGAGAGTATAAGGTGACTTCTCTCTTGACATCTAATCTTAACCCATTGACATATTTAGAGAGAGTCACCAAAGGATCCTCCTCTATCTCACACCGTCCCATAAGACCCTCAAAACGAGAGGTGTAATCCTCAACACTGGCGGTGCCCTGTCTTAGATTATGCCACTGTTCTAATAAAGTCTTTCTATGGGAAGCAGGGAGATACTTCTCCTTTAACCTTCGTCTCATCTCAGCCCAAGTGACTAGTGGACCCTCTCCTAAGCGATCTAATTTACGCAACACACCCTGCCAATAGCATTTGGCGTTGCCTGACAATTTCATCCTAGCAAAATGAACACGCTGAGAGTCAGTCATTCCATACCAGTCACAGTATTCCTCTATATCAGTCAACCAATCGAGAAAGACGATAGGATCAGTCCTACCATCAAAACTGGGAGCGTCAAGCTTCACCCTCGTGGTGATATCTCTAGGCTCGTCATGAAAATTCCTAGGCGGTCTATTTTGGGCATCCTGATATCTACCACGGTGTCCTCTCGGCCTATAATCATACTCTAAATCATCCTCAAATGGATCAGCAGGAGGACCAAAGTCCTCTACATGTTGCCTAGGGACTGGGACTTGTCTAAAGTGGTTAGGGAGGGGAAGGATTCCTGCATGAGGATCTGTGGGCCGCGCATTGGGTTGCTGAACGATTGGGGGATCATTGGCAACATCCCCGGGGTCATCAACTCTGTCCTGACCTCTAGATTGGGCTAATTCCTCCCTAAGTGCAGTGATGGACTCACGGAGTGTGGCAAACTCAATCTTAGTATCACGATCAAATCTGGTAAAAGACTCTTTCAAAGTGGCTATGTCCTGTTGGACAGTGGTCATGTCTTGCTCTATAGCGGTGCAGCGGTCAGTCAAAGTCATGGTGTAAGGTAATGGTGAAATTGGGGTGGATGGGTAAATGGGCGGTAGATACTGACACGTCTTAATTACTTAAATTAGAAAGCCAAATTACCACTTATGAACACTGAAGAAAACTGAAATAAAATGAAGAAAAAGATGCAAGCTGCGTGCCTAAGTATGAAAAAGGTGAAGTAGGGAATGGGACGTAGGGTATGTGTCATACAAAGACAGTTTATATGGACTAATGCAAAGGGTAGGATAAGTGTCCCTTACTCGCTCGGTCCAATCAATATACCTAACCACATGTGACATCAGGAATGCCGCGTGGGTCCAACAGTACGTGATTGGTCCGTTTGATATACCCTAAGGTACTTGGCAAGAAGGGTGATGGCTTTCGCATACATGGAACCCGAGAGTCAAAGAAACCGGGCCCAGGGCTAGGCTCATCGTTGGCTATAGCATACAACGTCCTAAACATGCAAAGTCAATGCGCACACAATGCAGGAATTGAAGTCACACAGTCATACAAATGCAAGGGACTGTTGGGAAAAGAATAAAGGGTGGAAAAGGATCTAACACAAATTTAATAAACTATCAACTGATTGAAATAAAATCCACAATTTTCAATGAAAAAGGAGTTGTATACCGTTTACCGAGGCGCAATGAGGTGTAAAACTCCACTGTGGAGGTCGAATTGACCCAAATGGACCTCAAAATCGGAACCGGGACGTCGAAAAATGTTGGGAAAGCTGTAGGGGCCAAACTGTAAATTTCCAGAAAGTGTGAGCACCAAATAGTAATTTTCCAGAGAGTGGAGGCACTAAATGGTAATTAACCAGAAGAGGGGCTAAACTGTAATTTTGTAGGATTGATGACGTCAGCGACACGTGTCGGTCAACGGTCAGAGGTTTGACTGGTTTGACAAGGTCGGTCAACGGGTTCACGGGTCGGGTTGCGGGTCAGTGAGTCGGGTCAGTGGGCCGGGTTGATGGGTCGGGTTGGCGGGTCGGGTCAGTTGAGCCGATCCGGGATGATTGAGCCGAGCCGAGCCGTTGCAGAAGCGAGCCGAGCCAAAACTGAAGCTAGGCGCGTGGATCTAACGCGAGGCGCGTGGAACTCAAGTGCAGAAGCAATGGTGGCGCGTGAGGGCGCGTGGCTGATTTTCCGGCGGTCTGGTTTCTTCCGGCGTGAGTTTCGGCGACTAAGGAGCTGGTTGGGGGTGTTCCGGCAGTCGTGGCAGTGGTGGAGGGCGGTGTTTGAATGGTGCACAGGGGCGTGGGCGCGTGTTTTCCTGCTTTTGAAGTTTCTATTACTGTTGGACGCAAAAGTCCGTGTAAAAAAAAAAAAAAAAAAAATTCGTAGCCAAGGTAGCTATGGGGCAGCGAAAAGAACTTGTGGATTTTTGGGAGAGCACGTGAGTTGGAGGCAGCGAAAATTTTTGTGGATCGTGGTGAGGCTCTGATACCAATTGATGGGACTTGAGTACCAATGAAAAGAAAAGGAGAAAGAAAGAGAAAGAGAGAGAAAGAGAGAGAGAAATTAGAGAAATCAGAAATTAGGGAGAAATTGTATTAATCATCAAGTCTGAATCAAAATAAAGGGTTCATTCCCTTTATATAGAAAAACAGTCCTACTCTTACTAGGAAACTAATTAAAAGAGAGTTACAACTAAAATAGAAGTATAGAAAAACAATCATACTCTTACTAGGAAACTAATTAAAAGAGAGTTACAACTAAAATAGAAGTATCCCAATTAAATAAAGATAAATAACAACTAAATCATCTAATCATTCCTATGGCGGGCCCTTCTAGTATAGGTCTTCCAAGGTCGTGGGCCCTGTGGGTCATGATCCACATCAGGGAGGAGACAGAATTAAATTTAAAATACTCCTCTTTAGGCCCATGTGAATCTCTTCAAAATATTTTCTAATGGGTCAGGCTTCAATTGGGGAATCTCTGCTTCTTATTAGGTCCCTACGATTACAAGTTGAATATCAATTGTGAATTAAGTAATGATATTATTATCTTGTAGCTAAACCAGTGGCTCAGTGCAGAAGGAGCAAAACATACCACTAAAAGATCCTATTTGGATAAAGATGAGCTGGCAAGAACATAGAGGAGGTAAGATGGATGGTTAGTCAGATCTAGTATGAATGTATGTGGAGCCTAGTTGGCATCAACGGTTCAAGATTCCCTCATTAAGGAAAGAAGATCAAGTTGACATTTGTAAACTGCTTGATGCACAACCTTCTTTCAACCCTTGTGTCTAAATGCAGAAGTGAGGCAAATAAAAACCTAAAATTAGCACTATGATGTTCAATACTTTAAATATAATAAGAGTGATACAATTACCTTTCTAAGAATGAGGCTGTTTGCTTGATATATGGCCATTTCTCCAGAAGTTGCACTGTGATATGGATTTCCCTTTGGTACCTTCAGTCAAATTTGAGCAAATATTAGAAATAATAAACTTGCAACCTGAGTTTAAAATAGCAAAGCCCAAATACAAATAGGAAGAAAAAAGGGAAATATTTGCTACATTGTTAGATTATCCATTAAGAATTTCAGATGTAAAAGTGGAGAAAAACATATACTATCAATAATAAATAGCCTAAATTAGCTGGATTGTTGGATTATCCAAGAAGAGTTCCAAGGCTGAAGGAGAAATATAAACTAGGGTTACAATTCAGTGGGTTGGTTCAGTTTAACTATAACCCATGGTTCCAACTCAGAAATGAACCATAGGCTCTAAGAAACCAAACCAAACAAAACCAAAACAACTTGGAGAGGTTTGGTTTGGTTTCTGTTTCTAAATAAAATATATGTCTTCCATAATGATAAGTAAATTCAAACAGCCAGTAGAACCCTGTATAGCATACATATAAGTCAAATGGGCTAGTCAAAATGCCATCCCACAAGTGACCACAACCTGGCTGGTTCTAAGAAAGATAGTGGTTGTCTGTCCTTTTATAAAGAGCAAAGTGACGGGAATGCCTAACCCCTCCTAATCGATGTGGCATACCATCCCCTTTCTGTTCTTCTTACACAGTACAATTGCCTCCCACCCCCAGTTCACAGATGCTACAGTTTGGTTCTTGGTTTGGATCACGCAAACCAACAGCCTTACCAATCTTTTTAAAAATTTTGGCCATACATCACCTAAAGAAGACAAACCCTGTCAGGCCGTTCCAATTCATTCTTACTTTTTTACCTTTTAAAGAGACCTCAAAACTTTTTAATATTTGAAAGTGGTCTCAAAGTGTTTTTTTTTTTTTTTTTTAACAAATAATCTAATGGGGACTTTTAAAAAATTTCATAATTTTGAATTGACCTCAAACTTCTTTAAAATTCAGTGGGGGCAGGTGCCCACATTGCCCCACTGTAAATCTGCCCCGTCAACCTCTGAAGTTTCATATGATAGTAGATCCCATTTACTTTGGTCTACTTGCATGCTATGTACAAATTATGTCACTTTTAGATACCTTAGCAACAACGATTTTCAATCTGCTCAATATGACACTTTACTAGAACTTTAGATGTTCTTGTGGAAAATGTGGACTCCAGTGAGCACTTAAAGAGTTATTATAATGGAAAAATATTTACCTTAGCAGCATCCTCAGGGTTGTTCTTCACAGGGGCATAAGCAAGCCATGTATCCATTACCTACGCAGTTACACAACAGTTGAGTTCTGCAGTCAAAACAATACCTAACTAACAAATGCTATCACAGAACCATGGGATAAGCTATTATGGGCTAAAATATTATAGACAGCATAACTGGAAACCTAAAGGCTAAAGTACAAGAATAAGAAAACGAGATTATGGGTACCTTTAACTTACTAAAAATCAATATTAAAAGGAAAAAATAACTTACTGTAAATCCAACTCTTGCTGATGGAGGTAATGTTTTTGGATAGTCTTGCATCATACACTCTAGTCGAGTTGAGGACTTAAATGAAGTTTTGCTAGCATCTTTGTATCTGTAGCAAGATGGGAAAACAAAGGTGATTTAATAAATGAAAAGAAGAAAGACTTCAAGATTGCCTCGTTCATATGGTAGCACAAACTATCAAAGGGAAAAATATTAACCACCAAAACCCAATCTCTTGTCACACTAGTATGACATGCAACAGCTAAACCGAAATAGCTAAACAAAAACCGAATAGTCATTTAGCAATGATCAAAATACCAAATTACATTCCTCAGAGTGAATTACATGTATCAAAAGTCAAGACAAACTACTTTGTAATTATTTAACAGTATCTATATGATCTACACCAGCAAACAAGTTTTTGAATAACATATAAAAACATAATAAATGATTCTTAGCAAGCACAACTGCAAAATATCGAAATAAGAAAAAAATGGTGGACATATGCATCCACAGTATGAAATATTGAATCACCTGGTGGAATGACAATTTTCACCCCCTTCTCTTTGTGCTCAAATCTTTATTCATTTTTCTTTTTTGGTCTTTTTGCTCAGTTCAACTCTTCCCACACATCTTATGTCATACTTTTCCCCTAAAGTGCATTAGATGATATACACACACATACCTTATTTATTTTTCCATGTTGCCATAGATAATGGATATGGACCCACAGTAAACCTATCCGATAGAAAAGGATCCCATGATCCTGAATCGATCTTACGATTCTTACCTGCAATTGCAAATCCTAAGTTTGTTTATGAAGAGCGGATCTAAGCGTCTATAATTGATTTCTTTTGAGTAATACTAATTGATAGGGCCTCATTGGTAAGTACTACAAGATCCCTTGCATTGGAATCCATGGTTATGGACCTGAATCCATTAGTATAGAACATTTTCTTTTCCAAGTGAAATCCCGTAGTATATGAAAAGGTGAAAAAAGATAATTCGGTAGATCAAGTCTACCAGAAAACCATCCACATTTCATCCTGTTAGCCACTTAATTTCACTCAATCCTTTAATTGTGTCGAAAGTTATAGGGGAAAAAATTGTATGCTAATAAGATGGTTAAAATTCATCTAGTCGATCTGCATTTTGACAAAGTTGATCTTTACTAACTAGTACCCATCTAATGATGATCCTTGGTTTGGTAGCAAGGCACAACTAAGTACTTAAGCTTACTATGCAACAAGGAGCCAAATTTGTTCTAAGATGCAATTGTGAAGGCTCACATCACAAGACCCTTTAAATATCCTATTATATTTTGTGTGGCTGGTCAAAAGAAATGGAAATTGTTAACAATATTTCAAGCATTTGGCAGGTCTGCCAAAATCCAATTTACCAGTTGAGAAATAAACGTTGTTTGAGTCATGGCACATATTTGGTATTAGACTTGCAGAGTAGAGTTCTTCTAGTCCCTCATTTTTAGGCACCAGGAGGCTATTAATATTTCATTAGGTAACATAATTTGGCTGAGGATAAAAGAGCATCTATTGAGCAATGGTTATTGCTTTATTGAACTAAGTCCGTTAAAGCTGACATAATTGGGATCAATTCCTTGAGAAAATGTTTCCAACATAATTAATCATGCTGAATCAACTTCTTTAACCTGCCAGTGAATTCAAGGATGGAAGGAGCTCCCTTTTAAAAGTTTTATAACTGCTTCATTGCGTAGACATTTCTGTGTCAGGAACAATTTGAGAATCACCAATGTCTTTTGACATTAGTGGGCCATGACCACCACAGAGAGGCAGCTTAAAGAAAATAGGGACAAACCCAGTCAAGCAATCATTGTGAAGTACTACAGTATTGTATTTATTTAGCACAAGTTCCACCACTCAATTGTTCTACAGGCATGATTTAGAGCATCACCCCCACTCACCCACCCACCCACACAAAAAAAAAAGAAAAAAAAAGGTAGTAGTTTGACAGCGCAAAGTAAAAAATTTAGCAGATGGAAAGGATTGTTAATCTTTCATAATATTTAAAATTAGTGCAGGCAACTAACACAATAAAAGCAACCATACGACCAAAAGTTTTTAACTTCTACTCAAGGGTAGCAAGAAAATAGAGAGAATAACAGAAAAGGAAAAAGAAAAAGGAAAATGGAGAGGAAGAAATTACTTTGGGTTAACAAACTCTTTTATAGCACCACTTGTTTTTGTAAGCTCCTCAATGTAAGGGCCAAGTTCCAAAATCAACTGCACAAAAGTCGCCATTCTAGAAGTCAAGTCTAAGAATAAAACAGTTTCACTATATTACATGGGAGAAGGTTTACCTCATAAAAATCATATTGAAAATGCATAAATATATTTAGAAACATATTGAGAGAAAAGAAAAAACGGTTTGCAACACCTTTATAAACACAAGACATTAAAAGTTCAAACTGAACAATGGAAGTGCAGCATGGATGTTATCCAATGCAATAACAAAGTGTGTGTTATTATTGCACAAAACCACGGATTAGATACCAGTATTCATCCCTTGTGGGATGCAAACAGTGGCAGAAAACAGATACTGATGAAGTAGCTTGGCTATCAGATTATGCCATGAAAACTTCAATCTACACAGCTACAATAAAAAATAAATAAATAAATAAATAATACAATCATTTGGGTTGGGTAAAAACAAAATGTTTCTTCATTCCACTTCAATCCATATCCATTGTCAAATCATTATAATTTTATTCACTAGATCTACCTCTACCGACATCCTTTTTAGATTCGCCTCGCCTTTTGTGTAGCCTCGCTTGCACCATCGCACTCCTTACAGATCCTTTCATTTGTCGCAAATGAGGAAACGGTCTCATTGACATTCTCTCATCTAGTCATCTACTGATGCGACCCTAACATATTCAGAAATGCAATCGTTTCTACTTCTGCCAAGTCTTGCAATCCAACTATCTCGATAAGCATTGTCTGACTAGCATTTTCTACCCTATCACATTGCTGGGTCTCATAACCATCATATGAAAGCTTGACTTCATTGGTGGCATGTCTCAGTCACAAAGCACTGCAGAATCATGTTCATCCACTCAGTATGAGAAACATCCCTTTCAATCCCTCTTTATCGATGGATTACAACAATTATACAGCAAAATGAAAAGGGCCAGTCTTAGGATATCATGTGACATCAGATTTTTTTTTTTTTAATCTACTTCTAGTTTCATTAAAATTACAATACATTGTGTTTGGCATTTAGGTTAACTTTTTCCCTTGTTCTGAAGCACATTTAGCAGTTATCCGATCACCAGCCTCATCAATCAAAAGTATGTCCTTGGAAGACAGAAAACACCACAAATCTCATGTGATCTGACCAGTTAACTCATTCATAAACAGTGTAAAAAGTGTGGGATCAAGAGTAAATTCTAGACCAATACTATTGCAGAGTTGGAAACTCATTTTCCACTCCAACAATTGTTCTCACGCTAGGTATTGCTCCACTATGCATGCCCCTGAATATGTTAATACACCTAAAAAAATATCTCCAACAATCTCACTAGCATGAAGCCATTCTAATTTCTAATTGACTTAAGTTTGCTTAGTCACTCCAAAGTTCCAAAAGATGGCTTGTAATTTTGACTCAAGACAATTGGTGTAACTCTTAGCATCTCCCAAGAGATAGCAATAGGAGAGTCATCTTCAACCATAAGCCAACATCCAAAAGGTTCTAAAAGAAGTGTCCAGTCACCTGAGAACAAATATAGCCAATGTTGTCAGAGTTGAAAGGCACCCTCAAGGCACTAAGATCCCATATCACCAAGGTGCTAGGTGTTGCAAAAGATACTAGCTTAAGTGAAGCAAGATACTGAGTTTTTATATACACCAATTAATACTTGAAATGGGTGGGGAAAAAAAAAACTTGAAATGGCCTACAACTCAAATGGTTAGAGCATGTTTTTAATAAGATGAGGGTTGCAATTTAATGCAGACATGTCTATGGGGCAGGTTTATCAAGTGACCTCACCCAGAACAATCCCCAAGAGAAGGGCTTAAGATTTTTATAATCAGAACTATTTTGGAGATTTAGGTCCCTTTTGGGTTTGGGTTTGTATGTAGGTACATACATACGCATGCTTGTATGTATATATGGATGGATGGATGGAAGAATGTATGTACACCATTTTTGTCTAGTATATGAATATTTGTTAATATACGTACACACATACAAATTATATGCACATATACTTCTTTAATCCTATAAATTGGGTACCGTCCCACACACCAAACTCTCCCCTTTTGGGATGGTCTGGGACATACTTTATTGGGTTCAAGCCCTCAAGGTAGGTTAGGGATGAGATCCCTAAAAAAGAGTTGGCTTTGAGGTATGTTTGGTATGGAGCTGGTTTGATTCGGTTGGGGTGGCTTCGTCCCAAACTACATTGTTGCCATCCTTAACTGTATGTACATTGTAAAATATATACAATACACCACACATCATAAATAAAGTTTCATTCCACAATTCAAGTAACTATTGTGAAGCTACCAACAAATGGTCATACCACCATCTTCTCCTTCTTCAAGACCTAACAGCCAAGTCCATTGACCAACCTCTTTTCTTTTCTCATTTTTTTGTGTTACTCAACTCATGTTAACCTGCCTACAATTTTAACAAGATGCCACTATACTAAAAAACTAAAACACCAAGTATCTAAGTCACTTTATTTGCTTCTTGAAATATAACAAACGTTATATCCACATTTTAAATCCAACCAGGACACTCGCCCAAGCACCTGTAACCTTAATCAAGGCACTTGTGAGTGTGTTACTTTAACTGAAGCAAAGCCCTAATAAGCACCTCAATCTGTCCTAAATGCTGTTGACAACAATGTTCTGATGTATTTTACTTTAGAACATTTGGAGAGTTATTAGTAATTAAAGTGCTCAATGCTTAGATCACTAGCTAGCTCAATCAGATTGACAAGCCTGAGATAGTGGACACTGTGAGTTTCAACAAGTCTTAAGGCCCCTTACAAAAACAAAGAGGGTTCAAAGGATAATTTTTTGTAATGGAAAGTAAATGTGTAGTCCTAGTCTATCTCACTAATATATTGAATAGCATTAAAGTTGCCTAGCCACAATAGGGAGTAGAATTCCACCAAAATTTTCACATGCGATGCATGTGGCCACTGCTAGTAAACTCAAAAAATTCCAAAAGGAAAATACTAGACTATAAATACAAATACATATACATACATAGATAATCTTGCATCTTGGTTCTAAGAACACCATAAGCACCCTACTCTTTGAATACGTGGTTTGCAAATAAGACTGAATCACAGTGATAGAGAGGTCCTGGATTAGAGATTTAAATCTAAAAGGTAATTTGGTAAGAAATTAAGAAGACCAAGTACTTTTAGACCATTTAAAGTACCAGGGGAAGTTTTATTCAAATGCCCAAAATCATTTTACCATTATGATTTTTCACGTGACAATCTTTAAGTGCAGCCCATCATGTTGTATACTTGTATACACGACTAAACATGAAACAGTGTCAAACTAGAATGCTTGAGAGAGAGAGAGAGAGAGAGATGGAAAATAAAGAATAGCTGATAAATAGGAAATCAAAACAGTCCTTTCCCTGCAATATTCCACATTCTAATGCACCAGTACTTAATTTAACTGATGCAACAAGTAGTAAATAATACATCAAGTAATGATAACTTCCTAAAAACTATTAGCAAATTAGAAATGATTTATAAAGGTTAATATAAACTTACCTGATAACATTTTACAAAGAAAATGATACATGATGAGTTTCTGTTAGAAAATTACTTGGTTTATATTTCCAGGGAAAGGAGAATAGCCTGTCTCACAATTGACGTCTCCATCAGGATGTCCAGTTGCTCTAAGTAGAGGATCAAGCTGATTGTATTCAACATTGATCACCATTGTCCTTCCTACAGTTAATTTTATTTGCAGATGAGTAAATAAGACTAATATGTAAAGTTTAATGTCCGCATTGCCCACTACATTACATAAATATATTTGTTACATGTGTATGCCACGTTTAATATGTAATTACTGAGAATTACTAGAACAGAGTTGTAGCAGAAAGAAGATTTTTAAGCATCTTGAGTGCAATACTAACAAAGATCTACCGGAGATAACCCACTCTTGTCATGATTATGTCCTGTGCCACAATTCAAGTACTTCTATTTTAAGCTGTAGAAGGAATTAGAAAATGTTTTCCAGAGAACCTTAACATCTATGGATGTGACAAAATCCTTGCTAAACAAAAAAGGAAGTGAACATTCTAAAGGCATATATCAAGGACCTCAGAAATTTCTGATCAGAAATACAGTAAATTTCTAATTTTCCATCTTTGCAAAATCTGCAAATTCTTTGGGGGATAAATTGTTGGCCTAATGTGCCGTGACAAGCAAATTCCTAACTTTACATTTCAACCATATTTTACTCCCCAACAAGTGATGGCATTGCAGCTAAAACAGTAGGCATATTAAGTGACTAGCATTATTTTCAAAAGTTATAAATACTAAATAAAAGAACCGACCACCATCATATGAGGTGACATATCCAGATGGAATCTCCCAAGTTAAACAGGCATGAAATCCTGGTTCGGTGATTTAGTGATCCAGCAAAAATGTTTCCTACAATGTTTGCAGTTATAATATGCATAAGAAAATACATATTAATGTTTCAAGATATAGATTTCCAGCGTCATACCAAATCAAAGTGAATGTAAACAATTAGAGAGTAATTGTCCTTCAACGCCATGGGCCATTGAAGGGTTTTAATTAGTAGAGGGGCATATTTGTTGATATATCTGTAGAATTGCCAACTTATAGTTTACTATTTTCGTAGCGTCTAGGCACTATTGCACACAGTAAGAACTTCAGGTTAGACACTTTTTTGCTTTTTTTGATTAGGTAAAAATTGCATTCAACTAAAAAGAAAAGCATAAGCCTCTTCTGTACACAAGGGATCTACAAAAAGAGCCATAGACAAAACTTACAGAGTAAGCTCACAAAATTGTGAAAAGAAATTCAATTATCAAATCTAGTCAAGCCTTTCCAAGCAAAAAGTGTCATAACTAATCTGGATTTAAGTTTATTAATGGGAAACTCTATGCCCTCAGAAATCCTCCAATTCCCCATGGTGTCGTCACCTCCCAAACCAAAAACACTTCCTTAACTGACTTACTTACTCTCCAACTCTTCAAAAGACTTAAGTGTTGATGCTGGTACCACCCAATTGACCCCAAAAATTGCAAAGTACAAAAACTACAACTAGGCTATCTTACAATTAAGGAGAAGATGTTCAAGAAAGTCTTCCATGTCCCTGCACATCACACATCAATTAAACAACACAAAATTTCTACAAGCTAAGCTATTGATAGTCATGCACTTGTTTCAAATTGCCGTCCATGTGAAGAAGTTTACTTTGAAGGCACTAGTTTGATCCATATCATGTTGAAAGGAAATTCCTAACCCTATTGCCTCGCTAAGATGGCAAAAATAGATTTAACTGAAAATACCCCATCTAAACTAAGACTCCAAATGATTTTTTTTCTCCGCCCCTTTAACCACTTTTAGCAGCATACATCTTATCTAAAACTAAGAAAACTCTCTCTAAGACCCAATCCTAAAAGTTTTAGTGAACACCATAGTCCAATACACATTCTACCATCCTGAGCATCTTTATCCAAAGCAACCTCAAATAACTCCGAAAAAGACTCACTAAGAACCATCTCTCCACACCAAATATCCTTTCAAAATCTAACCTGACTATTGGCTTCAAAAATTTTCATTATAACTTTCCAAAGACCCAAGTAACCCACACTACCTTCGTTCTCCACTCCCCCACATTGCACCTATATTTCCAATCAACCACCTTTCTCCACAAGCTTTCCTTTCCGACCGCAAATCTTCGCAACCATTACCCAGAAAGAGCTTGATTTAACATTGGTAAAGGTCGAAGACCGAAGCCACCCACTTCTTTCAGAACGGACATTGTTTTCCAATCCACTAGGTGCAACTTAAACTCCTCCCCATTGCCTCCCACAAAAGGTCACTCTAGAGCTCCTTTTAGCTACTAATACTAGTATTCACAAAC
This sequence comes from Hamamelis virginiana, assembly GCA_017140935.1. Classification (NCBI taxonomy): domain Eukaryota; kingdom Viridiplantae; phylum Streptophyta; class Magnoliopsida; order Saxifragales; family Hamamelidaceae; genus Hamamelis; species Hamamelis virginiana. The sequence continues at coordinate 316,285 of JAESVK010001058.1, forward strand.
ACAACATGAAGTACGAAGACGCTTGCAAGAGCACTACGAATTAAGGTGAGCTTGCCTCCCTCAAATAGACATTATGACACCCCTCAATTTCAATATATAAATACACTTGATTTCTCAATATTGTTGGTCTCAAAATACAATCTTATATGATAATTGAAATAATTTAATGAATCCTTGATCACTAGTCAACTGCAAACCTCCATGAAAAATACTGGAAAAGTATTAGGGTGAGCTACAACTGCCCAGTCAGGAAAGAAAGAAAGAAAGAAAGAAAAAAAAACTCTACAATAAATGAAGTTTTAAATATCGCACGCAACATTATAAACTTATATAAAGTTAGTAATAAAATAGAATATCACAATTCTAATTTTTTCATCGCAATATCATTTCTCAAATAATCAATATCATCACATAATCAATAACGATTCATTTCTCAAATAATTAACAATCAACAATATCAACTAGCATCAAATAATTCTATCATCATATCTTATCAAAATAGGCATCATTCAATGTATAAGAATTAAATCCCTACCTCAGATAGATGAGAAACATAATAACCTAAGCCTTTGCAAATTCTCAGGCACCCTCTCTCCCTCTCGGCTCTTTCTTCCAACTTCTCTATCACAAATTCAATTCTCACTCTATCTGTCAACAATTCTCTCTAAGCACCCCATCAAGCTGGCACCCAAAATGTACAAGAGAAAAATGGGTTCTAAGGTCCCCAAAGAGCAACTATTTATAAGCCCCAATGCCGTGCATGCATACAGACTAGTGTACACACATTCACAAGGGAGAATTTGATCTTAACACCTAACATTAGACCCATATACTAAAAGTACACCTAGAATTCACATGTCATCTCTCCTCTTCGCATGAAATAGCTACTCATCCAATTCTAAGATGGACGCTTAGCCTTTTTATGCCACCTCAAGCTTCTTTATTTCCATGTCCCACTTCCACTTGTCAACATTTCATGACAAACATGACACCACCTGCTTTAAAAAATGACACTAATCTATCTTTTTAGCTGCCACATCACACCTAAGTTTGCCACCATCACACCTAAGTTTGCCACCTTAAGCTTACTTACAACCACTTTACTAAAAATGTTCACCTCATGCTTTAACATGCAAATTACTTTACACCTGCTACTTGCTTGTGCCAAACAGACCATAATCTTGTCACCTCATGCTTTGGCATGCAAATTAGTTCACACCTCCTACTTACTTGTGCCAAAGAGTCCATAAAACTGCCATTGCCACCTCATGCTTTCCTTTTTAATTAACCATAAGCAAGCTTAGTCATCCTTGATCAATGTTAATTGCTCCTAATTTTAATTAATTATGCTAATCAAAGTTAATTAGTACAAATAACATAAGCAAGCTTAGCCATCCTTGATCAAGATTAATTGCTGCTAATATTAATCGCAATTTATTAAGTTTAACAAAATAATAGCAAGAATCTAAATTAATTATCCTAATCCGACTTAATTACTTGTAATCATAATTATACAAATACCAAAATTCATGGTCATCACAGATAGCCCCTCTTCCGAAGTTTAACTTCTTTTCAAATCTAAAGCACAACATCCCAAATAGAGCCCAACAAATAGACCCATATGTGATGCAAGAAGACTTCCAACAATGCATCCCAATATTAGATGCTAATGCTTCTATATCTCTCACTTTTCCTACCAGAAGGAGTGCACTCTTGCAAAGATTAATCGTCAACTAAAGCACCACCTCAAAACAAAGAAATATGCTCCTCAAACAACAAAGTTGGCTACTGTTAGGACAGCAAAAAATGATGATGTCATCCGCATCAAGAAGGTGAGAAATGTAACCCCACTCGCCATTGCCACCTCCCACACTAAAACCTTTAATCACATTGACCTCTGTTCACAGTAGGAACTGGAGAGGTTCTTGTACCTTGAGGTCAGCCACGTAAGATGATAGGGCGAAACGAGATGTGGATTGAAGAGGAGAGACAAGAGCACCTTAAGACCTTGTGAGGGAACCGAGGCAATGTATAGATGACCGAGGGTCAGCCTTACCCTTTCCCAAGGGGTACCTACTGTGGAAGTAGAAAAGTAATATTGAGGGAGTGCATCCGTCGTTTTGAGTCCCAGGTAGGTGGAAAAGTGAATGTTCGTCTTTCTCTCATGGAGGCATGTGTATTTATAGGGGATACAATAAGTGAGGTCTAGCTAGATGGTCAAGGGCGAGCCAATAGAAGAGCTTGGAAGACTGACATGTGTGTCAGGGTCTGAGTCTCTTATGGAATGTCCCTTTCTAGTGATACGTAGTGGGATTATTGAGGTCTAAGGTCAACCTAGGACTCAGGGGCGCAGCATGTCAGCATTGGCACAACTGCCAATGCGACGGGTTAACAGTCGTCCCTATAGGTCGCGTTACACTCTCCACGTGTCCGGGGACGACATCATCCTTGACTTGACCCCAAGGAGGCCAAAGCAAAGGTCGACCTTTAGGGGTTGACATCGACTTTAGCCTTAGCTTTGGCGAGCCTCCTGTTTTGCCCTCCAATCCATATCCCATCGCCAATGCCCCATAATGGTTTCTGTGATCGACCCTGACTTGGAGTTGATCTTGCCCTGGAGGGTCGTTGTACCAAGCTCGAGATAGAGTCCCCCGTGGTTTTGCCATTGACTTGGGTAAACGTGATTTGGGTTTGTCCTTCAGGAGGGCGGTCGAACGAGACTGTGCACTCCCAACTTCCACCCCATGAGGGTGGGCATTCATGGTAATGAGCATTCTAAATAGGTAGGGCATCCACCCTAGGGTAGGCATCCCCATCGAGGTGGGAATACTCGATAGGGGAATGAGCCTTGGAGGAGACACTGGGTCATCACTGCCGAGGGGGCGCAGAAGGGGCGATTTGCCATGCGGCGAGATCGACAAGTGAGCATGGTAGACCATCATTGTTGTCGACCCTTGGGTACCGACCTCCATCATGGGGGTCGATGGCTAGAAGTCACTTATCAACAACCTCTAAGGCTTTCCCCTCTTCATCTTACTCAAAGCTTCCATTTCAATGATAAAAGGAAAAGTAGACGAAAGATCTCTTGTCTAAGTCCCCTTGAAATCTTGAAAATGTTACAAGGCTCCCGTTCACCAAATTAGAAAATGAAGCCGTAAAGATGCAAGCCTCTGTTCACATCCTCCATTCAGCCCCAAAGCCCAAAGTGTAACTTAAAAATTCAACCCAAAACACCGCTTTAAAGACTTGAATCCGCACATTCGTTAGCAATAAGCACTGCATTCAAGATTTTTCTACCCTCAAGAAAGGTATGTCAAACATTAAAGTGTTTTGGGCCAAAAACAAGTTAATTTTGCTGCCCAAACAAAGAACCCCACTAGGTTCCATCCTTGGGTAAGAATTCTCTTCTCAGTCTTCCCTTAAATAAAATAAAATAAAAATAAAATAAAATAAAATAAAAAAGAGCAAAAAAACATAATTACAAAAAAGGGGTTGTGCCACAAGTAGGGGAGACCAGGAGCCTTTCCAACCATACAATACACAATGGGGAAGCTGCAAATTTTATAGGACACACAATTCTGGATTTGAGCTCTTCATCTCATGAAGTGCAATTTTATTTTCTCTTTTCATAAAGCCATGTTTATGCATATTGTAGAAGAAAAGCTTGTTAAAGAGAGAAGATAAGGAAAGAATAGATAGCTTTAACAAGTCTCGATAAGAAAGCTTAATCAAGCCTTCTGTTCAATATAAGATATCTGTAGTTTAGTGAGTTCTGTATTTCAGTATTAGGTAAGCCAGTTCTGTTGTCAACTGTATCAGTAATGAATCGGTTGAAGTATTTAAGCTGTACTATTGCCCTTGTTAGCAGCGAATCTGGAATCGGAACTATTTGACTGATTGAAGGACGTTAAAGTTCTAAAGTTCTTTTAAAGGATAAAAAATTAAACTAAGTATCCAGAACCTATAACAAAAATCGCTTGAATAAGAAGTATAATTGTTAGTGGTACCACAGCAAGACTTTAAGTCAATTATCATTTATGAACCTTCACAAACAAGTGAATGGTGAGTGGTGATGGTGCAGCTTAAAAAACACAAAATTAAAATACTCTTCATCTGCAATATAGAAACAAAATTCATAGATCAGTCATCAAAAAATATTCATTCTACACCAACAATAAAACAATCACGCGCTTTGATCACAAAGAATCCTGTAGGATCAGAGACACAATAGCAGAACAAAACAAAAAATTAGTCAACATATTGGGTTCGAAGTATTATCCATTAAGTTTTGATTATTTAAAGGCCCCCTCAGCCTTACATCAACCCTTTACAAAATGATGCCAAATTCCTGCCAGTCTAGTTAACAGAGGAGAGGTACCAACCATGATCCTTGGCCAAGACTAGTTGGCGGGAAGAGAAACCTACCAAATTGTTATGCAGTTTGAACTCAAGCAACCAAGGAGCAAGAAAGAGGGAAAAAATAATAATAATAATAGTTCTTTATCTATCATAAAACAAATATCGTTAAATATAGTACCATCAGTATGAGTAAGTTTGGTAATTCCTCCAATAGCTTCTTTTGCTTTGCGTCGAACAGCAAGCGAATTAACATGGTATTGTCTGGTGGAGCTGACACCTAGTGCTGCTGGAATTGCCTATATACAAGTAGAAGGAGATAAGTACATTGATTTTGCAGCCAAATACAACTCTATCAAATTATAAATAAAAAATAACAAATAAAACCTTGCAACATCGAAGCAACTGACTGTACCTTAAATAGAAGTCCGTTTGTATCTTGGAAAAACAGAACCCATCTCAAACCAGCATCACGCCTAAGAAAATGAAGAGAGTCATTAGAATCACTGCAGACTGCCAGACCATATTTCATATAAAAGCATATAATGCAACATGATGATAGTATCTATTATTACAAATTTTCAAAATGGTGACTTTCAGCCTTCTTAACAAATATATAGAAAGAAAGTTTTCGTTACTCGGACGGCGATTGGGAATAATTTTTTGACAACTGATAATTAAGAGGAATCTTATCATGTCAAATTGGTGTGTTATGCGCAAAGCAGCAGTTGAGTTGATGGATCACCTTTTACTACACTGCAAAGTGGAGAGAGATTTATTAGTTTTTTGCTTTGGTATTTTTGGGGTGTCCTGGATTTTGTCTAAAACAGTACATTTGCCAATAACAAGATGGTAGCGCTAGAGTAGCTACAATTCGGCTCTTGGTGTGGGAGTTGCATAAGATTTTTTGATCCCTTTGGAAAGGAAGGAATAGAACTATTTTTTACAAGGTCAAGTTTCCAATTGGGCAGTTGAAGCATAGAGAATCGGTTGTCATTCCACAATTTTCTTCATTCTTTAGACTAATAGATTTTTTTTTCTTTTTATTGTCTTGTATACCATGTGTGTACTACAGGGGTTTTTGTGCCCTTTTGATCCTGATTATACTTTTATATAGCTATACTAATATATATTTACCAGCACGCTCATGCGGTACCTCACAAGCTTCCCCTCCTTAATACTCAACTCTCATTCATTCTCTCCTCTCCTTTATTTTGACCCACCAACCAAATTCATGGCTATATTTCATTGGCTAATTTAAAGTTATTTTCCTTTTATAGTATATTTTATCTTTCTTTAAATTTGGTTCCACTATTTTAATGATGTACTTCTAAATAAATCCAAGTGTCTCTCATTTATTGGTCAATAAGTTCTTACAATTTCATTGATTGATTGATTAATCCCAAAATAAGACTCATATCTTTATAAACTTTCTAAAATCAAATATTTTTCTTTTGACCTTCTATACTTTCTTTCATGCAGTTTTTAATATCTAAGTCAAATTCTAAGTTTTTAAAATTATAGAACTCTTTTTGTTTCTTTAATTTTTTTTGAAAGCTTGCCTCTTTTTCATTTTTCATATTATTAATGTCACTTTGGTAACAAATTAATAAGTAATTTTGAATAGAAAAACAAAATCAGGCATAAATTTATCAACATACGTGCACGCTATTTGTTGTCAATTTCATCTCTTAATGATTATCAAAATTTCATTTCTTAATAAATTTTATTAGTATTTAGTTAATAATAATTTATTTTATATTAATTTTATGTTTTTTAATTTAATCTATATACATAAACATAGTTCGAAATGTTTATCTCTTTAATAATTTAATTTTTGTTTAATTCTTACTCGTATATATAAAATCTTTACTTGATCGAGAAAATACCAGGATTCAGATATCATAATCCTAGTATAAAAAATTTGTAACAAGAGCCCCAAAGCAAAAATAGAAAACATAAAGCTTGATTTGTAGACTAGCAATAATCTTATTCATATTACATTGTAACCATCAGTCTACTCTCATATAGTGACTTTACAGGGGTCTGAGTCCAGCATGTTTATAGGTGTTTTAACTTTTACATGGAGAGCACAAGCACATACACACAAGATCACACTTTTGGAGATCCTACCAACGTGCATAAACCAGTATATCAAGACAAGCGACTACAAAATAAAAGCAAGGAGAGAAACTTGTACTCGCTTGAAAAAATTTCAGCAATTAGGTCAAAGTACAAGGCATACCATACATTTAGAAGGCCACTGGAATAAAGAAGTGAATGCACATCACCATGACCATGAGGTTTTGTCTATCAACACACACAGAAGAAGAGAAAAAGAACACGTATTAAAAGGAAAATTCAGGGTAAGAGATTACATAAAACCTAGAATGATGGTGACTGATAATATAACAATAAAAATTTACATATAAAATAAATTATGTATAAGTGTTGTATAACACCAACCTGAATTCTGTATTTGTTATGCTGGTCCATTGCAAGCCTAGCATCATTATCATCTAAGCATGCAACTTTTTCCTGGAGTAAATGGAGAAGTCAACATTTGAAATAATGCCATTTATGACTACAGTGAAGTTTCTCTAATAAGACAGCATTGACCACTTACATACCTGCTTTAAAAGTTTTACTTGCGTTGGACTCATTCCAAAGTAAGCATTTGATTCTAACAGTTCTATCGTGCGTGCATGTGTGTCATCTGATGTCATTATAACCAAAGGTATCTGTGTTTGACATCCACCTATAAATTGGAAAACAAGATCATTACTTGATAAGGCAAGGACAGACAAACAAATTTGCTTAACATAACAATCACCTTAACAGTGAACTTACAAAATTGATATATGGTAGTGACAAACCTTGTACAAGTCTACAACTAGCATCTTGAAGAGCTAGAATATACTCAATGTACAATTGTAAGAAACATGTTCCTGTAGTAGATTCTGATGGAAGAGCCAACTGCAAGATGCAAAGGGAATTGGTTAAAGGCTTAAAGCTGCTGCAAAGCTTTAACCTACTGATTTTGTTCAAAGTATAGATGAATAAGTTCTTGACACAACTAGTAGTGTAATGTCAATTAATGTCATATATACCATAAAAACACCTAAAGTCACATCCATCTGGTAATCTGGCGACAGGATCAAATAATAATCAATATATATTAATATATAGTCACACTTGCAAGTAAAATTTAAATGATGAACACCTACCTGACTTAAAGAAAAAAAATTATAAGTTGACTACACAAGGCCAGCCATGCTGCATTTATAAAATGTGGAGTCAAGAAACGTATCCACAAAATGAGCATAGCTGAAAAAAGGATCTTAAGATGGATGAATGCTAAGAAAATAAAGGACCAAATAAGAAATGGATGCATTCGTGAAGCAGCAACAACTGGGATAAGATGGGTAAAACTCCACCAAGATGGCTTGGTCATATGAAATGAAAACCAATGACAGCACCAGTGAAGAGAGATCTAGTCCAAGTTGAAGCTGTTACAAGGATGGGAGGAAGGCCAAGACAAATAAGCGAAGAGCACGAATAAAAATTATTGCCCTTGTTTGAACATAAGACATGACCCAAATAAACCAGAATGGAAAGAATTATAAACAAATGAATTAAAAATAATAATAAAAGATTTGCGTAACCGACCCCAAACAGTTGGTTGTAAAGTTGTATAAATTTATAAGGGAAATATTTAAAAAGATTGTGATCCATTAAAGAATCAAATGCCCATGTATGAGGATGTATTCTTTACCTTAATTCCATTGTATCCAAGACGTTCCCCAAGCCCTCCGGCAACAAGAACAAATGCAGCTTTCCGCCCTTCCCTGATGCCCGATTCCTCAAAATTGATAAAGTTCTCATCACCAAAAGTCAGAACCTCACCAGTTGGAACCTGCAAAATTTATTGTCCAATCAAGTTTCTGATGTTGCAAATATAGCTTCTTTTTTGGATTTTTGGGATAGTTGTAGGTGGGTTTAATTTTTCTTTGTATTCTTTATATAATTCCAATATACTGGTCTAAGGCCTCTTCTTCTCTTTTTTAATGAATTATTTACTTATCAAGAAATTAAGTAACAAAAAAATCAATATAAAACAGAAATTACAAATCTCGTCGTTTTATACATCAAGAATAATTGACCGAAAATATTAAAGCAGCAAACAAACATCTGTTATTGCAGTATCTGTTTTTATAACCAGTATTGCTTAATGATGAAGAGACAGGTTTCGGCTTAAGAGATTTACTTGACTCTTTGTGAAAGAGAAGAAAAGGACCAACCAAGGAACAGCAGATACATAAGCCACCGCGGCCACTAGATCAGTTCCCTACTTTGACGGAATAAGTGAATATAATTCTATCAATAGGCTGGAGATCTAGCAATCAGAGGTTGAAGCCTTCAACAAGTCACCAATGCAACAAAGTTGTTCAACATTCAAGCTAGTAGCTAGGGTGACAGAATGCCAATTTCCATCTGAACCCAAATGGACTTCCCAAAAGTCAGACCTAAAGCAAAAATTCAGTTCTAATACAATTCTCAGTCCATCTTGGCCTTAAAACCAAATAACTATATAAAGAAGAAGAAGCTTATGGTTAAGCTGTGAAGCGAAGTCTCACATCGCCTAGGTATGAAAGTAATGTGCTGTATGTAAGCGTGAGGGCACTCTCACCTCTTGAGCTAGCTCTTGGGGTTGAGTTCTACCCAATACCGTGTAACATGGTATCAGAGCCGGCATACCAAGGGATGGGCAGGGTGCGTGTTCCTGGCCTGCACGCGGCAGGCGCTGCTGAGTGAGCATGCTGCGCGTGAGGGAGGGTGTGAAGCGAAGTCCCACATCGCCTAGGTATGAAAGTAATGTGCTGTATATAAGCGTGAGGGCACCCTCACCTCTTGAGCTAGCTTTTGGGGTTGAATTCTACCCAAGACCGTGTAACAAAACTGTTAAAAGACAATAAGAACTCAACTACTCATCCTTAATTCAGCCATTGAGCAGAATTGGAAATTTGTGAACAAGTACATAAACCTGTCCCACACAAATTGTTACTTTCTCCATTTCTCACCTGAAAATGTTTCACTTTTTCATTTCTCGCTTGAAAATGTTTCTCTCTATCATGATGATGCTCAAATTGTTCATCCACATTTCCTAATACACTGAGCACTAATACATGCATATCCTAGTAATAACAAAATGTCAACCTCTCCCAATCCACCAGTGCATCAATTGGCTATAACAGAAGGGAAAATGGAGTAGGGGCAAAAAAGACAACCTTATCCTCTACTCCAATCAAGCAAACACCAACTTAGTCAGGTGTTAGATCTAGCAAATTACCTCTACCACCTGCAGAGTTGTCAGCAACCCACTTTTGTTTAGCTAATGCAAATCCTGCTATCCTGCCATCCAAATTCTAGAAACATGTTTTAACTCCCATGGTGAATTGCAATGTGATGTACCATATCACTTGCCATATTTTTCTCTCAAGAGTACGAGTTGAGAGAACTCACAGGGATAAAACTATGTCATCATCTCTGCCCAGTCTTTTTACTCGTGTAGAGTCGTGTGTTCATAACTCTCAATCAGAACTACCAGACCAGATTATTCGTTCAGGGTACGTCCACATCAAATCATTTTTAATGCAGTAATGCCCTTTTTTTGTGATTCCATAAGTCAA
>JAESVK010001058.1:326730-348732 GCA_017140935.1 Hamamelis virginiana
ATGTATGCTAATATATCATAGATTTAAAGCCAATGTTAATTTTTGAACATCTATCATGTTAGCACTCCAGTTGGCTTGAGCCATTTCATTTCCATAAGTGGAGTTTAACCCCCCGTTTGATTGTCGCATTCCGAATGATTTATTATCACTGACTTTCAGTGTTCTAAAATCTTCAAATATAATATATTCTTCATCATCTTTCAAGTGATTTAAGGTTCAAGTCTTTACCAGTGCACAAACAGTATCACAAGGTCAAGTCTTAAGACTCTTAACCATTGTTTGCAGGTTGAAATCGCAAGGGGTTCTCTGACTAGGAGGTCAGCCACGTAAGATGACAAGAGGAATGAGCTAGGGAGATAAGCAGGAAGGAAGAGAGAGGCAACCTGAGAGTAAAGTGAGGGAAACCAAGGCAATGAAATAGGGTAGACCTGAATCATTCCCTTAACCAATCCTTCCCCAAGGATTAAGCCTCGACCTCACACAGTCACACTCAAAGAGTAATGTGGGAATAAATGAGAGTAAATGAGAAGAACCCTGGCCCTGGCTTTGTTAGGTGGGATAGTAAATGCTCTTGGTAGTGTTGTTATTGTTCCCAAATGAAGCACCCATTTTATAGGCAGCGGTGGGTAGGAAAATGATTCATAGGTAGCTTGAGGGTGACCACGTTTAAATAGTGGGTGTAGATCCTTCCTTTCAAGTATCCGATGCTACCGCCATATCTGCTGAAAGGAAAAGCTATTTACCAGATCGCAGAGAGTTTGCCTTCAGATCCAAGGTAATCTTCCAAGTACAAAAGGTGGTCTGTCGCCGGGTAAGTAAGGAGACACTAACCTGACCCACCTACCATGCCAGGGCAATCTCTGTGGTGCATTAATGGCTACAATAAATGGGTCACATTAATGACTACATTAAATGTGTCATATTTTCTGCACATCCGGAGACACATCATCCTTATTTGCTCCCAAGAAGGTCGAGGCAAACTGGCAAAGATTCATTTTCTCCCCTTGGTCCATAGTAGCGAAATGGTACCTCTACCTCAATTGGACCTCGGTCTTCGCCTCCAAACCACAACCCTCAATTCATCCTGAAGAGGGTGAGGTTGTTGGCCAGCAACCGTACCTCGAGATGGAGGTACACCCCAACCTCAAGCACCAAGCTCTATATAGAGTTTCCTGGCCCTACCATCAACCTGGAAAAGTGTATTACATTAGGGTGCAATGCCTTGGGCACACCTGAGGGAAGTCAACATAATTTACAAACCTCAGCTTCTATCCTTGTGGTAGGCATCCTTGAGGAGGGCATCTTCCATCCCCTATAGAGGGCATCCACCCTGAGATGGACATTCATCTTGAGATGGGCAGCCCTATCAAGATGGGGAGGGCTCAATAAGGGATCCTGAGGCCTAAAAATACGTGCAGGGCATGTGCCTAGTCACTTGAAATGCATAAGTGGGTATGCAATGTGGTGTATTACTCCCTTGATTCTTTAATTAACTCCCTTTCCTCGAGAGTGAGGTAGAAAGTCCATGAGACTGGTAGAAATAGAAATATGCCAGAACACCTAATCCCTCGAGGAAGATGTTATCTCTGTCAAGTTGAGATAACTCAAGTAGGGGGGGAAGAAGGCTCTCCCTCAATGGGTACCCAGGCAAAGCCTAAAAGTAGACATAAAATACTAAAAATAGGCAAGCAAACAAACCTAATTTTCCCTTTTCACCATCCTTTTAAGACAATTTACAGCAGGTATGAATGCCTCCATGATCAAAGTCTCTCCTTCATCTGACAAACCTTCACATCATGTGAAGTTACTTTCAAGCAATGGAAGCCTAAATATTATTCTACCTTCACTCCATAAAAGACACATATGTGACATTCGAGAAAAGCCCCGAATTCAACACAAGGAACTGGCTGGAACTTACACTCCGTGTAAATGGAAGGAGGATGACCTTGACTGAAAAAACTACATTCTAACTAATCTTTAGGACTTATATGAACTCTCTAGAAAAAGAGTGATACAGACTGAGGTTAATCAATCAATAATTACTGTTTAGACTCGTGTACTCCAAATCATAGTTTACGTGAAATTTTATCAAAAGGTATGAAACAACAAAAAACTTCAGATTGGCACTCTTGTCAACAAGCTGGAAGGAGTTCAAGAATACATTGGGAGCATTAACACAATTTGTTGGTACTATAATGATCTACAATCCTGGTAAAGCAATTCAGAATGTGGAATACATTCATTCCAAAACACTATGTTTCTAATCCCAAGGAAAATTCTCTTATTTATTCCCTTACTTCCCTTCTGGCTGGGCGATATAAAAAATGATGAATTGAGTAATGATTTTAATCCATCAAAATTTCAACGTAAATAAGGATAAAAAGAAAATCGGTCTTACATTTGAAACAACTTGTCACATTTCAACTTCTACTTAAGAATCTAAATAAGATACATAACCCTGCCCCAATCATGCCAAGTTGTAAGGTGCACCCATTCAGCTTACCGCAATTATCCACGTGCTAGGTAATGGCACTTGGAAGTTGGAACATGGGAAAAAGTATGAACCCATGACTACAATCGAGGAAGATACATTACATCCAATACAATCAAATAAAGTAAATAAGACTTAGCTGCAAATACCACACTCTTAAGCACCTTAACAGTTTAACCTGAAACTTGAGCAAAAAAACACTTCAACAGAAAAACCAACCCTCAAGGGTTCTAGAGAAGGAAAACCTAAATCTCCTTCTGAATCAAAGTTTGATTCATCCTCCATATGTCATAATGTTGGGAAGACAGACTCTGCCATCATTTGAAGTGTGCAGGGTCAAAGGTTTGAATTTTGAAAGATTGACAACACTATGCTTCCTGCTGCTGTGACAGAAAAATACCTCAAAACATGCTCCCTGTTGAAGAAGAATACAAAGTTCTTCCAAGACATTTCTGTGTACCAAGTGTTTGTGGTATTAAATTCCATATTTGTTTTCTGAATTCATTAAGAGATATATCACATGCACCCAACAGGAGGAAGAACCCATTAAGAGATAAATGCTACATTAGATTTAAAAGCAAACCAATATATCATCATATCATACAACTATATAAATCATATCATATCATCATACTACTATATAAATGTCAAAAGAATTTCTATTTCTTTAATACAATTTTTAGACACAATATTTACTGAATATTTTGAAGAAAAAAAAAAAAAAAACTTCTTTTTATTGTAATCGCACTAAGATGGCCCTTCTCACTATAATAAAATATTTTTTTCAGAATTTTTAGCGGTGCATTTATCAAGAATCAAGCACATGCTCTTTTTCCTAGTATATATATACCATGGAACTAATCCAAAATAAACCAAAAAATTTCAGTAAAATTCAAGAATCATAAATCCACGAAAACCATACCTGATCAAAGAAACGTTTCTTTTCCTCATCATCAACACCTGGCTCTGGCCAATGCTCAAACAGATGACTCTGCCCCATCTCTAACAACATCTTTGCTAGTTCAATCTGGCATAATACAACACCAATTCCAACCAAAATGATTCAAAAACCAATATCAATATCAATCTCTGTGTGTGTGCGCGCGCGCGCGTATCATCTCAAAGTATTGAACCTAATCTGGAGAAATAAGGCTGGAATTGTATTTGTGCCTGTCTCTGCACATCAGTGACTGTGTGTTAGAAATTGTGAAAGTGGTGAACCTGATCAGGAGAGAGAAGACTGATGTTTTGGTGAAGACTTGGAACAGGTGAAGCCCAATCACCATTGACGTCGAGCTTCGAGAGCTTCTCCGTGGTCGAATCAAGCACAGACGCCATTGTGTTTGACGAAAGATCGAAGAGAGAGAGACAGAGAGAGGGGCACAAAGCACTGGTTTATAGTACGAGAAAAGGTTCCGTTACTAACTGAAATTGTGAGACAAGGGTGTACAGATCTGATAAAAGCATTATCGATGTTTTAAAAGTGGTGACCGGAGATACCGGTAAAAGGTGCTAGTTGGTTGCTGGTAGTGGGCCTCTTTTGGGAAAATTATTCCATACAACCGGTATATGCCAAATCACCGACACGTGCTATCATATCACAGGGTTTAATCCGTTTATGTGCATTGTGAAATTTCCAACCCAATGCTTCCGCTTTAATATAAATTTAAAATTGTTTAATTATATTTTTCAAATATCATATCTTATAATTTTCTTTCCTTTTTTATTGAAAAATCTATTTTTATCTCAACCTTCATCTTAATAATATTAATTAATAAATATCAATATATTTTGAAAATTTTGGCAAAAGGTCCTCATTTATAAGATTTTCATGCCAAAAATTATCTCAAAATATCTTTCATGCCAAAAGTTCTTTTGGTATGAATTGGACAAAAATGTCATTTCTTTCCTAAACAACTTTCAACCCAAACTTTGAATTCACTATCTCAGACACTCAAGTTCACTACGCCGAAACCCCGAGTTCCTACGCCGGACCCTAAAGTTCACCATGCCAGAACCCAAAGTTCCTACACCGGAAACCCGAGTTCCTACGCCGGAATCGCAGTTCACTACATCGGACTTTTTTTTAAAAAAAAAATTGGTTTTGACATTGGACTTTCCCCGTACACATTACTGTCATTTTTAATTCACTACATAATTCCTTGGCATATGTTTTTCCGACATCTGTCCCGATCCCTCCCTCATTGATCCGATTTAGGTTTAGGGTTAGGGTCAGGGTCAGGGTCAGGGTTTGGACTTAACCTTTGTATGAACGATAGAGTTTCTGCAACAACGACTTGAATTATGGATCAGAGATCAGAGGTCAAAGTTCTTGAAGGTGTCATGGGGTCCGCTTCAATGGAGAATAAGGTGGCCAAGAAAAGACGGCAGAGTATAGACGAGAGATCCACCGCAATTCTGCTACTGCTTCTTTTTCATATTGCTCTTCCTTGGAGGAGAAGCCATGCCCGGTGAAAGAATTTCTGCAATGTAATTTCAGCGGCAATGATGAAGTTTTGAAACTTTTCTTCATCATCAATTTTGCTGAGTTTACAAATCCATATGGAATTTCTGTGATTTGATTTCGGCAACAATGATGGAGAAGCCATGGCAGGTGAGAGAATTTCTTTAATCTGATATATGGCAACATCGCCGGCGAGAAAGGCAGTAGTACCAATGGTTAGAGAGGGAGCAACACCGGCAGTGATCCATCCGATTTGTCTCTTCTGTATGAGTTGCTGATCATGTTGTTGCGAAGAAGAGAGATAGGGAAAAAAAAAAAAAGATGAAAGTGAGGTAGAAGGGACAATTCTGTCTAAAAAATATATATTTTTGATAAAAAAAAAAAAAAGAAAGAAAAGGGGAGGGGCTATATGCAGCACACCTTTTACTAAAGTCAGCCCATTTTATAAGTACAACTTACCCATTTGTATTTTTACTAAAGGTAGTCCAATAAAAATTTAATAAATATACCCATTATACTATTTACTAAATACAATCCATTACATAACAGAAATACTATAAGTAGGCCATAATATATCAGAATTTATCAAATGACCATATTACCCCCAACACCATGTAAGAACATCTTAAAGATGTTAGTTTGAAGTTTGTACTCACCCTAAACACTTTCGTTTTAGGTTTGTTTGTATATTATTGGTGAACATTATATTTGGAATAAACTTGCTTCAAAACATGAAAAGTAGCGTTTTATAATCATTATGGTATGATGGTTTTATGAAGAAAAAAAAAAAACTCATTTTTCGATCGGAAAATTGAAAAAAAAAATATGTGTCCGTGTTCGCATTCGGACTAGTACAACAAAAAATGAAGCTTTAGTATTCAACTGTAGGAAACCGAATATGAAGCTTTAGTATTCAGCTGTAGGAAACCAAATGTGACCTTTTTTTTTGTTAGGTCCTCCACTTAATTCTAAGCTATTTTGAAGTAGGACTTTTGGCCAAATATTCGATATATTTTTATGTAATCAAATCCGAACTCTCTTCCTAAAAGTGATAATACTGTACCAATAAACCATACTTTTCTTTCTTTATCTCCTCTTATTTGGACTAAGCTATTTTTTATTACATAATTTGTGAATGATAAGATCAAAATAGGGTTTTTTTAGCAAAAAGTCCCCCAAAAAAGTCCAGTAATCCAATAGAGCCTAGAGACCTTTTGATAACCCAAGAAGTACTTCCATTTTTTAATTGATATGTTGAAAGTCAACTTCTTCTTTTTTAAAGAGAGATTTACCCACAATTTTGCAGAATACATTCAACTATGTGATTTTTATTTCTTTTTTTTTATATCCAAAGCTATTTTATCTAATTTCAAATTTAGGAGAGATTAGAAAGGAAAGATTTTGTTGGTTTTATGATTCTTTATTCAAAATTTGAATTGAACCAATTAATACCAATCCCACTTGAGCAAATTGTGCTCTAATACAATATATATATATATATATAAGAAAGTGTTTCTATATTATGAAAAATAAAGAAAATAAAGATGTGGGCACAGCACCCTTCTAGAGAAACCCTTACTTATTTAACTAACATATCTGGCTTTACCAACAAAAATAGCACACTTGAAGACATCCAACAATTTGCCCATAAAAATAAGCTTTAATGGTAAGCTGTGAATTATCAAAGGGTCCGCAGTGAGCTACTTATTCTGTCTTGCACTGCTAATTGTTCCATCATCACACATTTCCTTTAAACTTACTCTCCATGTCCATTTTGCACCTACTTTTTAGTTCCGTGATTCTTCAACAAGTTTTAGATGCATTGAAATTGCACATGAGTATATTCTCACCCTAGGAATTTTATTTTACTTTTATGCTTTCTTTTTCTCTTTATTTATTTATTTATTTTTGGGAGTGTGGGGGTGTTTGTTTGGAACATTTTCTTGCCAAAAAAAAGAAGCTATCTTACCGCTACTGCAAAACTCTTGCCAAAAAAATTTAAATCTAAGTCAGCATTAGCTAACTAGATCATTTCAATATATATATATATATGGGCTCCCATAATTGCATCTGTTTAGATAAACAGTTACTTTTATTTTTTAACTAAAAAAAAATTACTTTTAAATTTTTAATTTTTTTATTGTACAATAAAAAAGCTTTATACACAATATGCTAGCAGTGGTCTCGAAATAGAAATAATAAAAACATTTTTTTTTTGTGTGTTTTTGAAAGGAGGACAGTAATTCTATTTTGAACTCGATCAAATATCAAATATTATTTGAGCAATTCTATCTGTCCTCTCTTTTTGTCCTCCATCTTTGTCCTCCCTAGTACATCTAACCAACTTGGAACAACTATTTATAGAAACTGACCGTTGGATTTGATACTCCACTTATATATACGTATCATGAATGCAGAAAATCACATTGATCCAACGGTTGGTTTTTCAAAAAATGGACTATGATGGTTTTTCACAAATTTTTCATTATTGGTTACTTTTTAAAACAAATTACAAAACCCGACTATTGGATCAATGTGATTTTTTGCATTCATGGTCCGTATAAGTGGAGCATCAAATCCAATGGTCGGATTCTTGAAATAGTTGTTCCAAATTGGTAAGATACATTAGGGTGGACAAAAGGGGAGGACGAATTAAATTTTTCATATTAATTATTAGTTGTCCATAAATTTGGATAAAACTAACCAAGCCAGTTGAGCCAGTAAAACCAGTAGTCGGCATGTCAAAGACTCAAAGGTATATATGCTGTTGCAATAATTTGAGCTTGCGTTGGTATCAACTAACTATAGTCTTAAGCAGTAAGCTCTCCTTTACCTGGGGAGAAAAGGCTTTACCTGGAAATGGCTTTACCTGGGGAGAAAAGGTTACATATAAAGAACAAGACCAAAACACTTTTTAGATTATTGGGATGATGATGTTTGCTTTGTAATGATGCCCACCTTTAGTGAAAGTTATTTGTTTGTTTGACAGTACTCGGACAATCCAACAAACATGATGATCATCTTTGAGATTGGAGAATAATATATATATATATATATATATATATATATATATATATGGAACAGATTAAATATATGGCTATAGTTTTTTACAACGTTTCTACAAAACATAAACTTGGGAGTGATCTTTTGAGAAACCTACCCCTAGATTAAATATCTTTTTATGAATGTCATGTATCCCAAAAATTAAGTCGATCAGACACCAATACCTATTCGATCCATAAACTTGCATTTTTAATCAACAAAAAATTTCACATCTATGGATGATGTAACTCATAATCTCCGATTGACTTAATTTTTTGCATACAAGACTTTCATAAGGAGTGTATTTAATCCAATGGTGGGCTTCTCAAAATACAATCCTTGTGCTGGGTTTTGCAAAAGCGTTCGTAAAAAATAGTGTAAAAAACAATGATAATATAACTCGTCCCTATATATATATATATATATATCAATCAGTCATTCTATTATGAGGCCCACCTTACGCAAGGTTGCGTAAGGTCCCCTCCATATGGCCAATTTCATATAACAGTTCATAAAACTGACCGTTGGATTAGATGCTCATCTTCTGTATGTCATGCCTACAAAAAATCACAGTGATTCGACGGTTGGTTTCTAAGAAAAATGACTTTGAAAAAAACTGGAAAAAAACTGTCATTTTTTTTCTTTGAATTCCAGTTTTTTTGAAAGTCATTTTTCTCAGAAACCAGCCGTCGGATCACTGTGATTTTTTGCAGGCATGACATACAGAAGATGAGCATCTAATCCAACGGTCAGTTTTACGAACTGTCATATAAAATTGGCCATATGGAGGGGACCTTACGCAACCTTGCGTAAGGTGGGCCTCATAATAGAATGACTAATATATATATATATATATATATATATATATATATATATATATATTATAAAATGATTCTATTAGCATTAAAGTAAGCATGAAGCTAATACATAATTGTGGGATATATGTTTTGAAAAATTGAAAGTTGGATTAGATATTATATATACTTATGCTAAAAATTACAGTGATCCAACACTCAGTTTTCCTAAAATATTATTGAAAAAAACTGTGGCAATTTTCAGCAATCCTAGTTTTTCATAGTCCATATTTTGATATGTCAACAATGGAAATTATTTTTATTTTTATTTTTAGTTTTATTTTTATATGTTAACATTGGATTTATTTTTTTGTTTTTTGTTTTTTTAGATTCCTGCATTTTACTATTGGAGCTATGGTTTTGTCAATTAGAAAGCTGGAAGATCCAGCTACAATAATAGTATGTTTTGATGCACTTCTGTAAATGGTAGATCGAGCTCTAGGGAAGTATTTGCTTTGATGTCACTTCTATATAACGTGTCTCTCTAATCTGTATTATCACAATGACTTCTATTGAAGGTCATTGTCCTAAATAATGAACTTTTAAGTGAAATTTATTGTTTTTTTTTTTTGGTGCTATTTGAGTTGCGGAGAGCCTAGTTATCAGAACCGGATTGGCCTGGTTGGTCGAATTGGTGAACCGGACCCCTAATCGGTTTGGGTTTATTATTGGACCAGATAAGGAAGAAAATCGGAATAACCCGCCTTGAACCCGCTTTACCACTAGGTTATGTTTTATTTGTTGTTACTATAATGCAACGTATAAAATATAATCTTATTACATTCATTTACTTGTAAAAATCTTAAATATATTTAAAATAATATATTTGTAATTAAGCGGTCCGACCGTTGACTCAGTGGTTAGATTAGTGAACCGGTGAACCGATGCCTTGGTCGGGTCGATGTCCGGTCTGGTTCTGATAACTATGGTGGAGAGTTGGTAGTTGAAAAAAGAGTTATGTCAATTGAAGCAAGCATCTCTATTGGCCAGAAATCTATTTTCCTAAAAAATGAACTTTTCAAAAGTTCATTTGGAAGGTAGCATTACCAATGCGCTCTCTCTGTCTCTCTAATGAAGGTAAGCATTACCAATGCTCTCATTCGGAAGGTAGCATTACCAATGTGCTCTCTCTCTCTCTCATGAAGGTAGCATTACCAATGCTCTCTCTCTCTCTCTCTCACTGGTGTTGAACACCATGAAGGCTTCTTTCATGGAAGAGAATTATTATTGGGGGAAAATCATAATTGGTGTCAAACACCATGGAGGCTTATTTCATGGAAGAGATTTGATTTTGGAGGAAAATGAGTGGGTTATATAATCGTTGTATTTCATGAAAATGAGTGGGTTATATAATCAAAAGTAGGAATTTAAGACCTTAACCTCAACCTAACCCAATAACCCGTTTTCCTCCTCTTTTTTATTGGTTACCAACTTACTAAACTTAAATCGGGCCAGTAATAACCCGACACGAACCCGGTATTCTGATCGTCACAGACCCGGTTCATATTTTAACGGATATACATGGTACATTAATACATTTTGATGAAAACCCGCGCTTCCTGAACCGCCATAAACCCCTATGCAAAACATTTCGATTTCTAGGGCTTTTCGGCACAAATACCCTTCTTTTTTCCGGCAAGATTCCGGCGAAATGTCCGATTAGGTATTCCTCTCCACTTTCTCTTCCATGCTAGTCTAGTTTGATGTTCTTGACCACCTGTTTGGTTGCCGAGAAAACCAAGGAAGATAACAGAAAATAAAAGCATTATGTATTTATCTCGTCTTGGTTTTTGAAAACTAGAAAAAGACTCGAACACATACCACCTATAGTTAGCCGAATGGTTGTGTTTGGCGCTATTAAGTGGAGGCCTTTGTTATATCGTATCCCAAATAACGCATGTTCCTTATTTCTTCAAATTTTTCTTAGCAACCAAATAGAGTATAATCTTGCATCTATTCTTTTAGGTTTAGCGTCATCTATCACAATGCATGTAGAATTTTACTTCTTAAAAATTATATCAGGCTGTGCTATTGATACGTGGAATCTAACTTACCACTATTGCTTTTGTTTGTTTTATTTTTGCGCTTTGTCAAAGTAGAACTTCTGCTTCTTCTTTTTAAAGATTTTGATTGACTGAAAGATGAGTTAATTAGGGTTTCATTGTGGGAAAATAATAGAAGACGGTTTATTGATTGTGTTGTGATAAAGTCTGTGATTTGTTCTGTGAGCTAAGATGGGACGGGCACCGGCAAACAATTTGGACTGTAAGGTAATGCCAGAAGATTCAGATTTTGCATATGACGTTAGGTTGGCAAGACGATGGAAGAGAAGATATGTTGCTAACACCAGCTTCAAGAACAAGTCCTATAGTGATACAATAAAGAAGACCTTAGATGGTGTGAGAAAGAGAGAAGGGACGGTGGATGATGGATTCGAGACATTTTTTAATGCTGCTGCTGTGTGTAGTGAGGATAACTCCGCAGAGGATGATGATGTGGATCCTCAGTATGAAATGTTCTTGAAACATTTGAGGGAAGATGGAAAATCCTATGTACTTGACATCACTATAAATAATGAAATGTCTTTATGTATAAAGTACCACGAAGAGGATGTGTTAGATAATGAGCTCAAGCGAAAAAATTCAAAGACTATGAAGAATATTCCAAGTGGAGAGAAGATGGGAACTCCAAATGATTTAAGGAATGTTTTGAGCAAAGGAAAGATGGAAACTCCTGAAGCTTTGAGGAGTGTTTTGAGCGATGAAAGAAAGAGGTCAGTGGTTCAGAAGAATTTAAAACCGGCACAGCAAGATTTTGTTTCATGCGGGACAAATAGACGTTCGAGTCAGAAACCTTCTCCTAGGGTTCCTTCTTCACCTAAACTCAAAAGCAAGCACAAAACAGGATATGGTTTGGTGGATGACAGCTACGAAGTATTTCTAAGTTGTCTCAGTCAAGATGGTTTTAATTTGGTGCTCACAACCGAGGATGGTAAAAAGTGTAAATATGAAGAGTATAATGAAATTGTGTCTGATTCTGATTCTGATTCTGATTCTGATTCAGAAATAGTGGCGAGGGACAGTGCTCCGTACTTTGATGAAGGACAATATACTCCATTTGTAACTTCAAAATTATTTGATTCATCTGTGACTGTAAGTATCTTTGTTCAGCTGCAACATTGCCTTGTTCTGTTTTATTTTGTTTAAATTTGCCGGGATGGTGATATAATCTTTTAGATTATGTATTAAACATAATTTGTTATTTTATTTTTTTATCAATGTTTGTTATTTACTACTTATATTGTTTTTTCAAATCATAAGATTGATGTAGATGGCTCGTGCATGGGAAGACATGATGGAAGTAATTGTTCACAGTTTAGGGAGAAGCTTATGCATGTTCTTAGTATGCCTTATGAGCAAAATGAGTTTGAAGAGCTTATGCAAGAAGCATCCGATCGAAAGCCATTGGAACGCCATAGAGACTTGCGTGGGAGGATAATAACGTATTCATTGGAGAGTGTTAACAAATCATATCTTGATCACTATACTGGTAACTTGGATATCATGCGCTGGTCTATACAGATTTTTAAGCTGCCATGTTTTTATCAATTTTGAAGTATGCTTTTGATGATAGATATGTGAGACACATTTTCACCAGACTAATTTGGTGATGTTACTGTGAAAAATTCACCAATTTTAACAAAAATCCAACATATATAACCTTATTTTATCATGTCATAAATTAATGATTCATGATCTTGTGAATTATTTGAAGCGTAGGCAGATTTCAATACATAATTCTAGAGTAAACAATTTAATTAAATTTGTGAATGGGAATATCCCCTTACTATTCTCATTTGATTCTCCAAATATTTTTCTGGATTCCGAACTATAACCAGTTCTGAATAGTATTTGAATCTCAAATTCTTTCATTCTCAATGAGTTGCATGTATTAGATTTAGAATACGTGCCAATGTTTATAGTTATAAGCGGCCAATGCATGACTCAGTAGTGGTGGTATATCCGATGATGTACTTGTAATGATGTAAGCGTTTAAAAGGTGAAGGGTCACATGGGCCTAACCTTTCGAGGCACAATATTTACGCCTTTAACTCTGCCAACTGTTTATTGTAAAATTAATAAATAAATAAAAGAGAAATTATTAGAGAATTTTGATCGGGGATGTTTTGTTTTAAAATCTTATTCTTGCGTGGGGTAAAAGTGATGGACCTTGATCCTTCTGTAAACAAATGAAGGTTTCTTCTTCCTTTTCTTGGTGTCCTCCCCCACTTTCCCCCCTCCCCCTCCCCCTCCCCAATATTTTGTCTGAACATTTGCATTGATTTGGAATTAGTTAACATAACAATTCAAAACTTTAATATTCCTCCTTGGGGGCACTTAAGTTTTTTTATTAATTATCACATTAGCAATTACATGATGTTATTACCTCATATTATGATGTCAGTCCTTGTTGTTGCTTCTATTAGAGCAGTGCCTAATAATTACTTACCTATAAAACCTTCTGTTTAATTATTATAGCATTAGAAGTAGAACAATTAGGTTGATTTACTAGTGATCAGAAATGTAATATGGAAAAATGCTTGTTCATAAGACAATATTTAGAAATATGAAAAATGGGCATCTTTGAGTTCCTTTTTTCAAATTTATTTTATTTTATTTTTTTTTTTGCCTGGGGCGGGAGAAGGGGGGGGGGGGGTAGTAAGGTGGAACTGATTATATTTCATTTTGGTTTTTGTGATATTTTCATGCACGGCATATGACTCGTTTTTTTTAGCACCAAAGGAAGTTATTGATTGCTGTGGAGATAATGTCATGCTCCCTTGGTTGCATGTAGGGCATGAAATTGATTATATTTGGAGCGTTTCCCTATGAATTTGGGTCCAAATTCCATATTTCATCACAAATTTGAGATTTGATTCTATTCTCTATATCCATCTTGGATTCTGCCACTAGGATTTAGATTTGCTTTCTATCTGTATACATGAGATTCAGATCTTTGCCAGGATTTCTATAGAATTTGGATTCAGGTTGAGTCGTGGCTAATTCCAATATAAAACAACCTTTTAATTTGCAACTGATAAACACTTGGTTACACAGACTGGAATCACCATGGGAAGGATCATTGTCAGGATTGAGATCATAACAAGATGATCCATACTCAACATGAATTTAACAGAAGTCTCATTAAGGACCAAACTTGGCATATATGGACCCGAATTGGACCAGATTTTGGATCAAACTTACTCGATTTCATGCCTTAGTCGTGTGTGGGGATATATTCGTATGCCTTTGTAAGGAAAAGTTGTTGAGAGTTATCATTTAGAATTTTCCTCATTTTGTATTTATGGCAAATGCAAGGGTGTGTTTATTAATGTCATGCCCAGTAATCTGTATAATTGTGTGCGATGAATGTAAATTATCCGTCCTAATTTAGATCTTTCATTGAGGACTGTCAATTGAAATATAGCTGAATTGTTTGTGGACACGATTTCAATTATTATTGCCACTACCTTATTGGATCATGGAATGTGGTTGCTTTGCATTGGGGTCCGTAGTCTCGTAGTTAAGCTTGGCTTCTTTAGAACTTTTTTTATGCACATCTCTTTGTTGTTATTTGTTTAATACTGTAATAGTTTTTAAAATCCAGTATTCATATAATCTGGTTGGAAGTTCTTATTGAGTGTCAAACTTGTTTCATAATTTTCCAGAACTTGCGAAGAAGATTGATTCAGTCCAAGGTGATCGCTGGAGAATTTTGAATCTCTTACGTGGGTTTTTCTATTGGTTGAAGGTAAAGTATCTCATTTCATGTGTACAACTTTTTATATTTGTTTGAGTTCTCCCAGTCCTAGTTTGTTTTGCTGCCAGTTTGATGTCTTGATATGGACAGATTATAGCTAATACCCAAAGTTGTAGTACAGTGGTGTAGGTATGAGATTTAATAGCGTGGGGGTGGGGTCAGGGTTCCAATCATACCATAGACGTGTTCGCGCGCATGCACACACACAAAGGAGGAGGAGATATGGACAGATAATGTATCAATCAGATCAACCAAATAGAAATCATCAATCAACCATTTAAATGGGAGGGAGAATGCTTTTTGTTCAACAAATATGAGGGAGTTGGGGTTGGGGTTGGGAACCCTTATCTTCCAACCATATCCTTAAGTCATATAATTATTAGTTTGTTATATGAATATATGCTTTCAACTGTGCACAAATATATTATTTTGACCTTCTGCATATCTCTAGAAATTCTGATCCTTATTCTTGCGTAAGACGCGAACTCTTATTTTGACCTCTGCATATCTCTAGAAATTCTGATCCTTATTCTTGTGTAAGGCGCAAACTCTCTCTCTCTTCCCCAATTATTCATAGTGGTGGTTGTAATCTTTGGTTTAGCAATCTAGTGGACCTTGATCAAGATAATATTTACCTCTCTATTTCTCTCCCTCTTGGGGCAAAATAACATTTGACATTGTAGTGAAAAAAGATCTTTTAACAGCCTTTTTTTTTTTTTTTTTGCTAGTGGGCTCTTTAAGAAAGTTAATAAGATTTTTTTAGGGGAAATTACACTTTGCACCTGTGAACTATTGGCCGTTTTCACGTTGCCCCCGATTGCACAAATGTGCCCCCTAAATTGTTAGATTGTATCAAATTACCCCGTTCTGTCAGTTAGCCATTTGTTTCTTTGATTGAAAAATGATGTTAGACTTGTTATTTTTATATGCAGTATTCATCCTAAACTGCTAATGTGCCTAAAAACATATCGGCGAAGTTTCATGATTTTTCTTTACATATTTTAATTTTTATGAGTTGTTTTCTCCATACAGTGAATAAAATTCATAATAAATTAATTATAGATACATTAGCAGTTTAGGATAAATACTGCATAAGAAAATAACAAGTCTAACATCATTTTTCAGTCAAAGAAACAAATGGCTAACTCACAGAAGGGAGTAATTTAATACGATCTAATAGTGGTATTGTTGCAATCGATACCACAGGGGCAACGTGAAGATGGCCAATAGTTTGGGATGCAAAGTGTAATTTATCCCTTTTATTATTATTATTATTATTATTATTATTTCTTCATTGGGATTGCCTGAAGAATGCATGAAGTCAGCTACACTATTAGCCTTATCAAATAAATGGATGAAACAAGAAGTGAAATGCTCAATAAAGATTGAATGATAAATCAACTTTTTGAGTTTTCTGACATCCCATTATTTTATTGATATAAATTCAAACTAAACCACGTTGTTTTTGATCTATAAAACCAATAATTAAAAACCATTTTTTAGTTAAGGAAAGAGCACCGAGTGATGAGAGGTCTCCCAAAATTTAGGTTGATGAATTGAAACCATTTAAGGTGGATTTCACAAAACAATTGAGCGCATTTAGATCCCACAAGACCTAGTTGATGATTTTCTGATTGGTGATTATAACTGTGAGTGATATGCTACAGTGGGCAATTTTGTTAGTGTTGCTGGTATGTTCTCACACAAGGGACATATTTAGTGAAAAGAATGTGGGGAGACTCTAAAGGATTTAGGAGTTCTTGTGAGGTTAGAAATCATTACATTTTTTAAATATTGGTTA
The DNA here is from genome assembly GCA_017140935.1 of Hamamelis virginiana. NCBI lineage: Eukaryota > Viridiplantae > Streptophyta > Magnoliopsida > Saxifragales > Hamamelidaceae > Hamamelis > Hamamelis virginiana. The sequence goes on from JAESVK010001058.1 coordinate 343,203, forward strand.
AATTGTGTTGTGTGCTGTGTGTGTTGGGGGGTGGGGAGCGGGTGGGCGGAAGCACCAATTCAATTGATCTGGACTAGTGAATTTGAAGAACAAGGAACTTCATCAACTTCAGATATTTGTGACTTTGATTTTGCATATTGATGCAGAGTTAAGAAATCACATTTATGGACTATAATTTCTTCACACACACACACACACACACACACACAATATATATACAGTCCCAATCCTGTGCACATAATATGTGGACTTTTCGCGAAAGTCAGCATGAAGCTCATAGGTAATTCTCGGATGCCTATTTTGAAAAATTGACTGTTGGATTAGATACTCTTGTTATGGATGTCACGTTTGTAAAAAATCAAAGTGATCCTATGTGAGCATCTCAAAATACAGGATGTGAAAAACTTTGACCACTGAAAACTGTGGCAGTTTTCTCAGTGATATGAAACAGACCATTGGATCATTGTGACATACATATGCATAGTACCTAATCCAACGGTCATTTATTCAAAATACATATCCGATAATTACCTATCAGCCTCTGGCTGACTTTCGAGGAAGTAAGCATATGCTGAGAGGATCATATCTGATATGCATACATATCAATTGTTGCTTATTATTGCAAATTACATGTGGAATTTCTGATGCATATATTTGGCATTTATTCTGTCAGAATTTGTCTCATGATGGAGCTTTCCGGCCTTGGTTAGACGAACAATGTTTGAAGGCACTGCCACGAAAGTAGCTTGGAGATTTTGCCTCTTTTTGTTTTTCAATTACTCCCAAGATTGTGAAGCAATCAAATCTGTCAACTGAGGCTGTCGCAGTTAAGCTTTATGGTGAAAGCCTCAGTGTATGTGGAGATTGTGGCAGATACAGCATTTTGCATTTGACAGTTGCATTAGGTGTCATTACAGAGGAAGTAAGCTTTCCTTCCCAAAGACTCTGCATAATGCTACATTTTTACTGCTTGAGGGGCACACGAACCATTTGGAGTAATTTTATTTAAATCTTTTCTTAAGATCATGTCACAACCTATCATATCGCCTTTTCATATTTCCTCTTGTCAATTCTATTCTCATTGTTATACATCTTGAGGTTGAACATCGTTGTTATTAAATATAACGCGTGGCTTCCCCATGCTGAAGTTGAGGACCCTTGCATTCATGTTGTATTTGATCTCTCCATCATATAGCAGCTTCCTTATGTAGTGTTCTATGTCTGAACCAATCAGTCGAAGTGTGTATTCTGTGAGTGGAGCCCCCTGATTCAACGTATATAGAAAGTCAGTGCCTCTGACCAAACTAGAAATAGGAAAATTAGTGATGTACAGAAAGAACATAAAATTAGATCAAACTTGTACAGAGTGTAATAAGAGCTATATTGGTCGGTCATGGCTTATTAATTTTCATCTTACTAATGTCTTTGGGAGGTGAAAGTGCAGTGTCTTCCTTTTTCGGGCTCTACTGGGTGCTAGGCTCAAGCAAACCAGATTGCAGATGAGCTATGATGCATTGAGGTTACCTAAACCTACAGAACTTGTCCTATCGGCATATGTTTATATAACCTTATGTAAGCATGAAGCTAATAAATAATTGTGGGTTGCATATTTTGAAAAATTGGCAGTTGGATATGTCATGTATGCCAAAAATCATATTGATTCAACGGTTGGTTTCTAGAAAATATCACTGAGAAAAATTGTGAGTTTTCAGTGATCATCGTTTTTATAGTATATATTTTGAGATTTTGATATTAGATCACTATGATTTTTGGCATGCATGACATCCATAAGAAGAATATCTAATCCCACAGTTTTATATTAGCTTTATGCTTATATAACTTGAGTAAGCATATGTTTACTGGATTGGGACTGCCCAAACCTAACCCTATTCTTTAATTTGCTCAAATTAAGAACAACTTATATTGAGGTCGCTATGGATGTACTTGAAAATTGGAATACCAAATGGTTTCATATTATTGTTAAAGGTCTGTTTTATTGGTGAGAGTTCTAATTTTTAAGATAAGACTATTGTTGTTTAGATGATTCTGAGATTTTATTTATTTATTTTTTTAAATTTTGGTTTTGATTGATTATTTATATTAAAAATAGATCTTGTTTTGCGAAAATTATATTATAAATATAACACATGTAATCTTGTTGAATTAGTCAAAGTGAGAATTGGGATATAGGAATTGAAATCTGAAATGCAAGTTGAGGAGGTTGTGGGAAGTGTAATTTCCAAAAATTTTGTCCAAATTCTCTTTTATCAATTCTCAGAAAATTCTTATGTAATGAACAGACCTCAAGACACAAAATAAGTTGAAAAAAGAAAAAAAAAAAAAAAACTGCAGAATGAAAGAAAATATTACCTCATAGTGATCAACAAGCTCCTGGAAGTAAGAGTAAACCATACTACAAGTCTCTGTAGTCCACACAAACTCATTAGTAGGATCAAGGAGAAGAGTTAATTTATCCATCTGGGTTTGATCAAATTCCCAAGTCTCTGGATCAATATATGCAGCATAGATCCTGACATGCCGAGTGACACTGCTGAGCCACTGTCCTCCATATTCTCTCCCCATGTTTTTGCTCTTCACATTCACTTGTGGCTCTACTGGTCTCGGCTCTGTTCTTTTCGGCTGTTGCTTCTTCAAATTCTCTTGTTCTTGTTCGTCTTCTACCTTCACTTCCTCTGATTCTTGAACTTCTGCTTGTTGCTGAGCTGAAATGGTGAATAACCCCATTTTCCTTCTTAGCTCACTCTTCCCTCCTATCCAACCCACCATGGAGAATTTTGTTGAAGCCATGTAAGAGGAAGTAGTTGCCATAAGTTTATGAAATAGCTTCTGGGGTTTTTAAGATTTCTCAGCTTTTTTTGTAGTTTTGTTCTGGGGAAATTTGCTCGATTTTAATAAGTGACTGAATTTTTGGGAATTTTCTTTGAAGGTTGATGGATTTAGATCCATTTATTTTTGTGGATAAGATTTCTTGTTTGTATTGGAAGGAGAGTATTGTGTTTGTGTGGTGAAGAATGAGAGTAAATTGGGTGCCGTTAATTGGACTGTACGTTCTACTGTTTGGCCTTCTACGTTTAGAGATGTGTGTATCAATCATCAATCATCAATCATCTCTGCTGTAATGCTGTTTATACAAGTCCATGCACATTGATTCTAATATTTTGGCATATTGCATTTATTCTGAGTTCGAATTTCAACTCCCTCTCACTTAGGGTCTGTTTGTGTTAATTTTTTCTAAAATCATTTTTGAAGAACTATTTCTTCAGTCCTTTGAGAGTTATGTTTAAACTATATTTTCATGGGACATGTTTCCCTAACCATTTTTTTTACCATTATTTCTACCATTCGTTTTCAAAACACTAATGTGAGCCGAATATTTTAAGAAATCGACCGTTGAATTAAATAATTTGCTTATATACATTACGTATGCCAGAAATCACAGCGATCCAATGGTTGGTTTTTGAATAATGTCAATTGTGAAAAATTATTATAATTAGAAACACAATAGTTTTTTAATATGAGATTTTTGGCATGACTGTTGGATCAATGTGATTTTTGGCATATATGACTTGTATAAGAAGAGTATATAATCCAACAGTCGTTTTCTCAAAATATTAAACCAACATTGGTATTTTGAAAATAGATGGTAGAAATAATGGCAAAAAGAATGGTTAGGGGAACGTGACCCTATTTTCATATATCAAAATTTTCATACTAAAAAATGATTGTAGTAAAAGTTAGGGTCTCGTAACTTTAGTCACAATCACTTCTAGTATGTAAATTTTATATTAGTTCTCTCAAGTCCAAAGCTCGACAGTAGTAGGCTTAGGATATTCCTTGGTGTTATATATATATATATATAATGGGATACCCTTTGTTTGGGAGAAGAAAAAAAAAAGGACATTGCATTTCTTATAATCACAGTAATTTTTCAGCATGCCATTCAATTCTGAATCTGACCAAATTTGTCTGGTCCTAATAGATTGAAAAGCCATGAGGACTGAGAAGTAGAAGGGAAAGTTCATATGTACTTCTCACATTTTTTTAATTTTATGGAGCGTTTGGATATCTCATGGGAATCGCTTGCTTGATTATCAAAATATTGTCATAGTAAATCTTCAAAATTCAATCTGCCTCTCGTAGCTCTTGGGTTCAGACAAGGGAGTTCTCAACTACAGGAAAATATTGGCAAGCTGAAATTGCATCGAGCCTTAGCTCCATTTGATTGATGGGAAAAGGAAAACAAAATCTGTTGGATCTTCACTTTTTGTATGTTTGGTTGTCACGAAAAAGAGTGAAAGTTGTGGAAGCTACCATTAACAATTTTCTGTAGAACATGTTCCCCACAAAATGCAATTTTTAATAGAAAAAACCATCGTGAAAAGTTAGAACTTATTGTAAACCGCGCACACACACACACACATACAAATACAATTAACTTTAACAAAAGTCTCAACACACCTTGCTAAACTGAGTCTCTGATAATGAGACAGACAAAGCTGTAATTAAGGTATGGGAAGGCTAAACTGAGCCTCCAGGGATGTTTTGTGACCTTGGAATCATTAGTATACAGCACCTTTGGGAGGCATGTGACATTTATCTTCTTTTAAATGATTCTCTATCCTGTGAATAGCAAAGCTGGGAACCAAAGTTCCAGTGGACAACTCGTATTGGAATTACAGAAGACTAACTAAATTAAAAAGGGACACCAGAAATTACAGCTCAATTCATTCTAATAATTCAAATGCTTTTACGACATCATTTCATTTATGAATTAGTATAATGTTCATGTACACTGTAAATAATACAAAAAGCTTTCCTAAGAAAACACACGCACGCACAGAAAACAGGAAAAGTACTCTACTGCATTAACTCATTTACAAGAAACCAGATTCCTCTGTCTTGGCTTGCAGGCTTTCTCACTTAGGCTTGCAGGCTTTCTCACTTAGTTCACCAGTAACCGGAGATGATTATGCTATCTGAATATTATTCATTATTCGGATCGGTTTAATTAGCTTGTCAAGATCATCTAACTGTAAGTCCGATGAATCACTGTCACAAAAGGTTGTTTGCTTGCTACTTGGATCAATATTTTCTCCACCATCTTCATCACTAATATCAAGGCTGATATAATCAGCAAATGTTCCATGATGGAAAATGTCACCATTGATCTGTGCAGAGTGCTTATCAGACACCACTGCTCCAGGCTTGGCAACATCGATATGCATGGAACCAAAGTAACGCCTTTGAGCGTTCTTCTGTTCTCTTGATCGTTTCCTTTTCTTTCCCTTGCCTCTGTTTTTGGGGTGGTGAAGCTTGCATTTGGACCCTTGAGGGCAGATTCCTGTTGCTTCAAAATCGGGGCAGTCATAGGTATGCTTCTTCCGACACTGTGAATGCAGAGATGCAATCCATCTTACTTATTTCAAATCGAACCAGCTAACTGACTGTACATTTTTTTTGGAGGGTGGTGTTTTTTTTTTTTTTTTTGGGGGGGGGGGGGGGGGGCGGC
>JAESVK010001058.1:348832-365360 GCA_017140935.1 Hamamelis virginiana
ACGAGAGAGGTTGTAGAGCTTTAAACAGAAATCTAAGACAGTATAAAATTTTAGTGATTGAATATCAGAAGCCAGGAGAGGGGTTATCAAGCATTAAACAGTAGTCTAAAATGCTGTATTCTAGTGATGAAACAAAAAAAGCCAGGAGCTGCCACGGAATGGATCAGCCCAAAAACTTGACTAAGCTAAGGAAAAACGAAAGGAGTATGTGTCATCTAGGATATTATGTATTATGATGTCAAGTGGGTGAGTCAGGTTGGGCAGGATTCAGTATAGAAATAATCAAGCATGTAACCACATAATCATTAGTAAAAAAGAAACCTGATCTTGAAGAAAAAAAAAATTAAAAATCACAGCTTTAAGCAGGATGTTATCCAATGGTATGTCCCAATGAATGTTATGAAGTTTCTTCTCCAAATTAAAAATTAAAAATTAAAATGGGGAGAGAGAGAGAGAGAGAGAGTTGATTCCATGGATATAAGTAGTGAGAAAAACATGATATTCCACATTCAATTTACATAAAAACACAGAAATCAAAAGGTTTTATGTAACAAGTTAATACCTCGTTGCCATCAGAACAATAGCCCCGGAGAAAACCTTCACAAATGGAGGCATTTGGATTCACATTTACATGTCTATAAGGACAATTTTCGTTGGAGCATAAACCTGCCATGAAATCTGTCAGAACTTTGGATTCCTACAATTAGGTTGAACAAAAGAACAAAATAACAAAATCCACCTTGTAAAAAATAAAAACAATCCTGCATTCTTTCTGGAATGACCTGCATGATAAATATAATCAAGGTAAAATTTTAAATAAATTACTCTGAAAAGCACAAATTGGCCACATCTTATCCATTCGTGTTGAGTGGATCTGTTATACACCTTATGAGTCAATTTGCAGTTGGGATTGGAACATAAACCATTCAGAAACTTTGTGCAGACTGCAATTTTAGAGGGATCATGAATATAAGGACATTTTCCATCATCCTTGTTGCATTTCCCAAATCTCGTGAAAAATTGGCAGTATTTCCGCTTTCTTGCCAACCGCAGTCTGGCAGTATGCAAACTCCATCGGACTTTCTCACTTGCCAAGATGCGAACTCGTTTCTTTGGATCTCTGATAAGCTGGTTACCATTGCCAATTCGAACATATCTGCCAAAATTGGAATGCATTTATATTTAACCCGTTGGGTATTATAGATGAGCAAATCTATAATTTTGTAGTTTTTTTCTCCTTAGTTGACACTACTAATCAACGTTTTCATTTATCATTAATATAGCAGTTTAATGCATTCAATAAGATAAAAATATAAGGCAACGCACTCATCATTGCCGATCACTAATCTCCTTGGCACATAGGATTTCTTGGCATCCTTTTCTTGGAGAGCAGCAGGATGTGATGATTCATCATCTATACAGAACACAAGTGGAGAGATATGAGGCCAATTTCCAAATAATGTCAACATACCAATAAAAGAAGGGGCAGAATAATTCATACTATGTAAGGACCTCCAAAAAAAAAAAAAAAGGGTCATCAAACACATTGGACCATACCTCAATAATCCCACTGAAAGTATACATATATATATATACTCTAAAAACTAAAATTCCAAGATAACAATATTTTTTTATACCCACCAGCAACACAAGACATTTAGTTTAAACATACTCAATTTTCATGTCATCATTTTGAAAACACCACCAAGGGGATAGTCACACCATTCCTCACAAAAGCTGGTGGATCATCAATAATGTACAAAGATATACTAATGTATGGACAATGTAGAGCAGTCCTTTGGTGAACTCCTCAAGTTTCCCAATCATGACCAACCAGTGAGTATGTTGTCCACGGATCACACAATCCAACTCACCTTCATAAAGCAGCCTGAGGGTTTCAATAAGAGCCCCAAGAATTAAGAAATGGGAGTGGTTAGTTCAACAACCAGGCTCAAGGCCAGGTCGCACCTGCCCCTCCAAAGGCCCAAAATGCATACTTGGAATATATATATATATATATACAAACTCCACCAAAACTTGACATTCCCATTGACTTTTATATCTCAAATTAAGTATATAATTTGCCAAAAAGACAGAATTTAAAAACTTTTGCAGTTGCTGACATCTGTCCAAAAAGCACACGTGTTTAAACTCCATTAGGACCAACTATAGAGACACAAGATGGTTGGAAAGGTTTCTAGAAGTAACAAAACATATATAAATGAGGTGCATATCAAAGCAGAATGAAAGGAATCAGGAGTGGACCAACCTGAAATCCTCTGAAGGGTCCGTTTCGAAGAATCCATCTTGTAGCGGACTGAACCAATGCGGAATATACGTTCTCCTGTACAATGATCAGATACAATGAAGGTCAGATATTATGCTTGCATGCAGAATAATCAAAAAGCTTCCTTCTCAAAACCAGACATAGAAGGTGCACATCAGATGCATTATTTCATGAAAACAATTATTTGCAAAACTGAGAATTTATCTGCCACACCAGGATTGTTGATTGGCCTACCTGGGTGCAGCTTTATACTATGAACTGACTTACGGAAAGAATGATTTATAGTCGAACTAGCACCATTCTGTTCTCTTCTCTTCTTCTCTGCTGCAGCAACCGCTAATGTTGCTTCCTATAGAAAAGGTGATCAAGTAAATTAAGCAAAATAGTAACAAAGCTCTTCTGACTTGCAAAATCAACCATACAAACAAAAATGGTCCATGCATCTCTGCTACAACCCAACTAACCTCATTAGCTTTCTTTGAGTGTCTTTCAATTGATTTTGACCACTTTAAACTAGAACCACCAACGCTTAATACCTTGGATTTTCGAAGTGAAAATCCATGGGTTGACCTTGTGTAAACTGTATCCCTTTTTCTCGAGAGCAGCAATTTTCCACTGAACGAAATTTTGTTATTAACTCGGCAAACATGCACAGATGAGACAAAAACCAAACCTACAGCAGAAACAGAAAGCACAGTCCCGTGTACAAATGTACCTAATCATAGATAAGGAATTGGGAATGGAAGCCGAATTTTGCATGAAACTCCTCCAGTATGTTGCTCTTTTCCATGGAAAGAGGTGTGGCAAGACTTTCTGATGTTGCAATGAATTACCACCTTTTTTAGATGACTGTGTGTCATACAGTGTCCATACCAAAGAGAATTTTGAAGGTTTACGTGTCGTCCCTACAACTGCTAATGGAAAACCCGCTTAAATTTCAAAACAGACTAATCTATGTTGCTGAACCATAATTTCTTGAGAAATCAATATATTCCTCCACTGGGAAAAAATGAAAAATTTATAACAGTCGGGACTAAAGCCATTAAAGAGACATGTGAGGATGCAAAATGGTACTACCACACAAAACAACGCTGCAACTAACAATTATAATGAAATACGAAGACATTAAAAAATAAATGTTAAGAGTTATTAGCAGATGTCATTCGTCAAATCTGACATTTTTTTATCAATTTTCATCTAGTAAATATTATTCGACTTCAAGGTTAGCAAAGTTTGCCAAACCAAATCTCTTATATCATGTTGTTAGTAGATTAGAAAGATTAGCTTCTTCACGCACTTCAGTTAGTATGAGAGAATGAAAAGAAAGACTGATCATCAATTGAGATTAGATTGAGAAGAAAATTAGTTCTCAAGTACCTAAAATTCATCCCTCACCATCTTTTCATTCAGCATAATGAATATCATAATACTAAGTGTATCCTACATCTATTTCACAATTCACCCACAATTTGAAATGACAAATCACTTGAGGGAGATGACCAAGAGACAACTAGTATCAACAAAAACACTAGTTGCTCCCCTCACATTTTTTTTTTGGATAACTCAGGGTGTCCAGGCCAGCTTACGCACACCTTGACTAATCCTCGGGGAACCAATCCCACTGTTCACTAGTGGGGGGGCCTCCCCTCACAATTAAATGAGTAGGAAACACGAAAATAACTCATCCCTCACATTCACCTTTTCATTCAGCATAATGAGTGTCATAAGACTAAGTGTATCCTACATCTGTTACACAACCCACCCACAAATTGAAATGACAAATCACTTACGAGAGATGACTAGGAGACAGCTAGTATCAACAAAAAACACTAGTTGGTAGTTGCTCCCCTCACACCACAATTAAATGAGTAGTAAATACGAAAATAACTCATCCTTATGTTTGCAATGCTGGGAATAAGAAAGAAGAGAACCAAAAGGGGCAGGAAGCGAAGAATAGAGCGTTAAGAGACAATCTACTTTAGTTGATGCCTAGCAAACTAACATTATTCAGCAGATATAATTTATCAAAGCTATTCTGTCTCCCGTTCACAAAATGCATTTCAGCATTTGGATCAAATCTCTTCAGCACCATGAAACATAAAATTACATATCAATTACACACAAGTTTCATGGATATCAACCTTTAGAGGCAACAAACACCATGATGTGAAACTAAACATATTTGATAACTTAAAATGAACAAATATCTTAAATACCATGGTTCCTTTTCTATAATCAATCTGTTCAAATTGTACATGTGGTAACACAAGTATAAACAGGCAAATGAGTAAATTCTTAAAAATGCAGCTTGTAAAACCAGCATAAATAATTCCTAAGAAATATGAGTTCTTAGACGCACCTTTATCAGACCGCCTCTTACCGTAACTTCTACTGGAAATAATCTTAGGAACTCTTTGCCCCTCTGAATTCGAACTGTCATCAGGAGTGGCAACTTGCTGCTTCATGTGGCTTCCCAATGAAGTCCTAATTAACTGGTTTTTGCTCCTCTTGAAGTAGCGATCAGTGGATAAGGATTGGTTCTTATCTACATTGTGAACGGACAGGTTGGAAGAATCTGAAGCAGCAACCAACTGATTTGATTTGCACTTCACATATATTACCCTCTTCATTTTTGAAGACACCAAATTTCCATCATTTAGTACACTCTGGCCTTCCAAACCTTTGATTGGACCAGCTTGATTTTCAGGATTTCCAGAAAACTTTGGCGCATTCTCAGAAGAATTTGGCATATCCTTTTCTTCAACAAATCTCAAGGGATCCGATGAAGTTTCAGAGCAACCACTTAGAAGAGGTTCTACCAATGGTGAAGATGTACAATCCCCCACAGAAACAACAGGGCAGTTTGGTAATGTGGTGCTATGTAATGGTGGTGTTTGGGGCCTCTCAAAAGCAGCATTCATTCCTCCTGTTCTCAAGAAATTCGGTGGGTCAGCCACATCAACCTTACTGTCAGATCCAGTGCTCTTCGTTTCATCTATACCCGAAGGATTCAACCGATAAACAGAGGAAGCATGAGAACCCTGGGGAAAAGATGCAACTGGAGGAGGCTTTCTTACGAGACTGTTACCTTTTCGAACATAAGAAGTACTTTGAACTTTTCCAATTTTTCTTGATGATTGCCTTTGTGGAGGAACAGTGCTTGAGAAAGGCTTCTTTCCTGGCAGAAGAGAAGCAGAAGGGTTACCAGTTCGATGCCATGTTCGGGGTTTTGCAATATGGGTTGAAGGAGCTGTCTTCTTTGAGTTGCCAAAAACAAAGGATGAATGACCTGGAAACATCCTAGGAACTGCATAACTTGGCTGGTTTTTCTTCCCATTTGATTCACCACTCATAGGATTCAGACTGTGAGTTGTACTTTTGTTATCTTGCGATAGCAATGGTACTGCCTTCCTGGTAAATGAGGGATCGCTTTCTGTTGCATGGTCTGAATTCAAATTTATTTTGGTATTCTGTGGAAATGAATTACGAGCACACAAGCCAGAACCAATTTTGACCACAGGCTTCTCTTCTAGTCTTTTGTCATCCCCAGAAACCATCTTGATAGAAGTTTGGCCGAGTGATAGGTTGGAACTCAACATCTGTATGCCAGGGACAATGGACTGGGTTTCTGGAGAACCCATGTTGGATAGGGTACGAGACACAGACTCCATCACTTCTCCATTCAAGTTAGACATGGAGACTCCATCATCATGAGCTGATAAAGGCAGATAGTTTGGCATTGAAGCCAAATCATCCTTCACAATAAGATAACTGTCACATTCCATGTCTGTACTGCACAGTCTTTCATCTGAATCTGGAGTTTGAAGTTCTAAAGGCATTCTGCTCAGAGCAGTTTCTTCTGCAGCATGCACATCATTTTGTTCTCCTCTACTAATATCTATATCCATACTACCATTGTGATGGTCAGTTGTAATAACTGAAGTAGCATTTTCTGCATCCTCACCACCCAATTCTGATGGACGAGAAGACAGCAGATTTAGAATGGCTGATTCATCAACCAATGAACCAGAATCAAATCTTCGGTGCTCGAGTTTCAAGCTGTCATCACTAAAGCCAGGTCTAACTGTTCCCATAGCCTCAAAAGATACTCCTGCCATACTGTTCTCTGGTGACACAATCGCCCCTTCTAGGCAAGGTGGCAAACCAGCACTGCACAAAGAATCTATGCTAGACTGTCCAACTTCTTCTCCTGGTTTTGTTAGACCATTATTAAAACCAGAAGTGGAAGAATCTGTAATTAAAGGCCCCTCATTAATCTCACACACTGTGGGACTGGATAGACCTGGATAAGCAGCAATAACTTTTCTCTTCTTTCTAGACATATGTGAAGTCCCATTTGGACTGACATAAGCACCATCTCTGACAGAAGTCTTATCCTCGGAAAACCCTTCCACTGAAGTATTCCTCTGCAAAATGCCAATCTCATCAGTACAAACTTGTGAGCCAACATCCAAATTCCCAACACCAGAAATTGTAACTTTCTCTTCTGCAGGACTAGAATCCTTGAGAGAACACCTTAAGGTTGTATCCAAAAAACTCACAGAACTAACTACATTTACAGGTCCCACATTAATGTCAGCTATGCTTGAATTTAAAAAATTCAACTGAGTCCTAACTTTTCTCTTCTTCTTAATCTTAGGTGAACACTCCTTACCAGAATCAACGATAATATTGCCGCCTACTGAAACCATAGCCTTTGGAGACCCTTCTATGGCAACATTGTCAAGACAGAGAGTGACCCCATCTGGACATGGCTGCTTGCCAATATCATCCACGGCACATATGTCAGAAACAGTATTTTTCTCTTGTGAGTTGGTAAAACCAGTGTCAGAACTCAAGGCAGTACGTGTGCCATGGTTGGAGCTATCTGTGTTTATGGGACCCTCATGAATCATGTTTTCCTCTGAACTTGACAAACCAACAATTACATTGCCTCCCACTGAAGAAATAGCCTTCAAAGATCCTTCCATCATACCATTCTCAAGTGACATAGTGACCTGCTTTGGACAAGGCTGACTGCTATCAGAATCCACTTTGTCCATGTCAGAAACGGTAACCTTCTCTTGATATTCAATTAAACCATTGTAAGAACCAGAAGTATTGTTTGTTCCATGACCAGAGTTATATGTATTTACAGGACTCTCATGAATTTTGCTTTCTTCTGTACTTGACAGACCAACATCAAGATTGCCTCCTGAAAACATAGCCTCTGGAGGTTCCTTTGCTGCACTATTCTCATGAGATATATCACTGATCCCATTCAGAAAAGACTGCTTGCTAACATCATCCATACTGCCAATGTCAGGAAAAGTGATATCATCTTGTAACTCAAGTAGAACATTGTCAGCATTTGAGATGGTATGCAAGCCATGTATGGACCTATCAGCAGTGACAGGATCCTCATTATTTTTGCTTTCCTCAAGACTTGATGAACACAAAGGAGGGGTTAAACTGTTCCCTTTTCTCATAATCTCAGTTAAACATGCCCTACGAAAATCAACATCGCTTCCATCTGTCTTTGATACTATAGCCTGTGGAGATCCATCCTGTTTGTTACTCTCTGACAACATGGTTACTTCATTGGGACAAGGCTGAAAAACAACATCGTTCCCTGAAACCATTCCCACAGAAGGGGTTTTCTCTTTCGAATGTGTTAACCCCTCATCAGCTCTGGAGGCTGCAGATGGACTATGGGCAGAGCTATCTGCTTGTCCAGGCCCATCATGTTTCTTCTCTGGCTGTGAATTTGACAAACGCAAAAGAGGGGTCATAACTTTCTTCACAACTTTCTTCTTCTTCACAACCTTGGCTATAGACTTTCCACCAGAACCAACAATGGTACCACCTTTATCTGAAACTGTACCCTTAATAGACCTTTTCACTGTCCTCTTTCCAAGAGAAACTTTGGTTCCATTTGAACAAGGCTTTGGACAAATATCATGTGCAGTTCCACTACCATAAACTGCAACTTTCTCCTCTGACTGTTTCGGGTCCTTACAATAACTGGAGGGATTACCAGCAACATGTGTGGGGAAGTCCAATTTCACAGGACTCTCACTATGTTTGGTTAGCTGTGAACTCGAATCATTCATATCAAGCACTGTGAGTTTCCTAATATTCCTAGTCCTAGGGGTCAAATTCCTATCAGAAGCAACTGCTGGACTTGAAGGAGCCACAATTGCCTTGGCTACTAGCGAATTGGACTTGAATGAAACATCAAGTTCAACAGGGCTTCCTTCTCTCTCTTCTTCTTCTCCTCCTCCCCCCATTCTGCGATCCGAATATACAAGAGGATCTTTACCTCCAAAGGGGCTAGAGCTGGCATCACCGAAATAACCAGAAGAGAGTAATTGTTCATCGGTTTTATTCCTGTAATTAGGTTTCCCCCTCTGTATCCTGAGAAAAGCACTCTTCTTCTGTAATTGCTTCCTCGGAGTGTGATCGTACTCTTGGTTACTCTCTCTACTTCCCCTATTATTAAATCTTCCCAATTCAGAAACATGGGGCACCCGTTTCCCCGATACAACTTGAACACCATCGCCATCACCAAACTCATCGATTCCCATCTCAACTGAAGAATTCCGTACATCTCTCCACCTATGATTTTCACTCGGTCCATCGCCTCTAACATTCCTAAACAACTCATCATCAATCACCAAATTACGTCGAGACTCATAATTGCCCGAAATCTTGGCAAAATCTCTCGAAGAATTATTCGAATTAGATACATAAGAAGTACCAAATCCAAAATTCCTACTAGGTTTATTAGGACTCGATACAAAATGACCGCGACGACTCTCATGACCATCGCTTCGACCCCATACAAACTCTTCTTTCAGATTCTGCAAAAACCCATCACTAAAATCATCTCTAAACCTAGAACTACCTTCCGAATCATGCCTAAACTTATCCACAGTTCGATACGGCGGCGACACCGGATCGTGATCAAACCGCCGGTGCCGAGACTCATGATCATCCAAATCAATAACAGGGTAAGGCCGAACCGGCCGCTTTTCAGGCAGAAAACTAGGTGGGTCCCATAAATCGGACCGGGAATCGACATAGGGATGGTCAAATTCAGTTACACGATGACGATTACGTTCGTCGTCAAAAACCCTAGCCGTTAAATTGAAATTGAGGTGGTGATTGTGGTGTGATCTTGGGTCGTCTTCGATTTGGCGATTATTAGGGCTACGAAAAGTGAATTGGAGTTGGTGGGGATTGTAAGATGGCGGTGGTGGTAGTGGCGGTGCGGCGAGAGGACGGTTCGATGGTGCTGCCAACGGCGGTGGTGGTTGTGGGATTTGTGATGGTGGCGGCGGAAGTTGATGAAGATGGTGGTGGTGGTGGTCACGGCGGTGGTGGTGGTGGGCGTATAAATCAGGGTCTACGGGTAAGGAAGGAGGGCGAGGATGAGGACGATGAGGAGGAGGAGGAGGAGGAGGAGGAGGAATGGAAACGTACCTGGAATGGCGCTGAACGAATTGAGAGAATTCCATGCTTTGCTGTCTTTCCTTCGTTCCTGCGAGCGGAGACGATGAGTTTGTGACTTTGCTTCTGTGGGATTTGGGTATGCGTCCTTTTCTTTTGACTTCTCTTAGTTTTTCTCTCTCTCTCTCTAAAACTGAAAAGGGTCGAGGGGGTGGCCGGGTTGGGTGGCAATGAAAATTATTCTTATGCGAATACGCGCAAAGATGTTCGATTTGAGCTATCGATTTTTAAATGCAACTAGTGGTGTGACTTGAGTTGGATAAATCAGTGATTCAACCCTATCGAGTATCAGGATGGATGCCAACAATCCTAAGAGCAGAAGGGGCACAACTAATCTTTGGTTATGCCTCAGATTTGTTGGATTGAGTGTTGACTATTTCTCCTAAGAGCAGAAGGGGCACAACTAATCTTTTAGGTACCGTTTGGTTGCCTGTAATGGAATGTAATGTAATGTGATTACGAGTGAATCACATTACTGGGGAATGAGAATGTGTAATGTGATTACCCTCCACATGTTTGAATATGTTGGGAATGTGAAATCATATACCCACACAATTACAGGGCTAGTGTTTGGATAGGTATGTAATGTAATTCTCAATTCTTAACATTTGACCATAATACCCTCGTCATGGATTTATTTTTCAAAATATCACCATTTATTTAAAGATAATTTTTTCAAAAATCAACGTCAGATCACTGTGATTTTTTGCAGGCATGACATAGAAAGGATGAACATCTAATCCAACGGTCAATTTTGTGAAATTAAATATGTGGTTCAATCCAAGTCCATTGATCAAATTAATTGATATTTTGTTTAAAAAATACAGTGAAGATATATATACATGCCCTCACATACACGCAAGCCCACTTGATCTACTTCTTCTTCTTTGATTTGATCACAAACCCACAATTTCATACCCACAAACCCACCTGATCCTCACATACCACAAACCCACCTGATCCTCCTCTTCTTCTTCGTTTTGATCACAACCCACAAATTCATACCCACAAACCCACCTGATCCTCACATACCCACAAACCCACCTGATCCTCCTCTTCTTCTTCGTTTTGATCACAACCCACAAATTCATACCCACAAACACACCTGATATCACATACCCAAAAATCACCACAAATTCGTGTGTGTGTGTGTATATATATATATATATATAATATGTATTACATACCCATGTGATCTTCTTCTTCGTTTTCTTCTTCCCCTTCCTTCTTTCTTCTTCTTCTTCTTCTCCAGCCATCACTGCCGCAGAACACCGGTCACCGCTGCACTCCGCAGAACGCCGACCACCGCTGCTTCTTTCTTCTTTCTTCTTCTTCCTCTTCCTTCTGTTGACTGCATGCGCGGCTGGGTTTAGAGGGGCACGCTGGTCATATGAAGGTTTCATTAAACCTTTTACCCGTAATTCAATTCAGATTACCACGTTCTCTCTTGCATTTGCATTACGGGACTACCGGTATTCCAATTACAACCGGTATTACAGATTACAGGGCTTGCAGGCATGGCCAAACAGGATTTTGGTTGGTAATGTAATGTGATTACTGATTACATTGCTGATTACAGGCAACCAAACGGACCCTTAAAGAGCAAAAGACGCTTCGCAATGCTGCCCATACAGCACGAACAAGTAAAGTGGCTAGTTCCGCATTAGCAGGGGGTCTCAAGTAATAGGGTGCGGATGCTAGCCCCATAAATCAACTAGTTTCAAAGACACTTCAATTTAGTCTTGGTATACGAAAATATAAGATTATTCTTTTCTAAAAAATAACTGTTTTGTGTACGAAAATATTAAAAGTTAGGACCGTATTCAGCTCAACCTTCCAAAATTTCATTAGGCATTAGGCATAGAACGAATATTGGTAAAATTCTCTTTACTCATTGATCAAGTATTAAAAAAACCAAAAAAGGGAAAAAGCTCATAAATAAGAATTGACTTTGGTAATTGAGGTGTGGGGATGGGTTCATGGCAGGAATATCATGCCCAAGTGAGGACTCTGGAGGCATGTTTAATTTTCATACAAAGGGCCAATTTTGATTTAGTTAAACTTCAATTATGACTGATTAATGTGGGCACTCCATGATTAAATTTTTTCAAATGTGGCCAACAGATGTTACATATCCCATCACCCATCCCTCCCACCAAACATTCTGCCCAATATGCATATAGTGAGACCAATGTGGATCTCACTTGCCCAATAAACATTTTTTCATTAGTTTATTTATTAGCTTTTATCTAAAGGCTAAAGAATAATTATGTATGTGCTTTATCATTTTACAACCTGTAAAACATAGAAATCCGCAAAGGGGGCATTTTATTGTCTCTCTATTTTTTATTTTTTATTTTTTTCTAGAGAGGACATTTCTCCACTCTTATTGGTGCTCCAAAATTTGCCGCTAGGTCAATAAACCATTAGCATAGTTGCTACCAATTTGATAAGCTAGGGACAAGTTTGAAAAGAAAGATATTAGTTTTACTATACTGTTACCCTTTTTTTCAGCATCATCAAACATGTAATTGATTGATGTGGTAATCACACGATAGCGTTCATCTCAGTTGGTCTAATGGCTTTTTGTATAAATTTTTCTTAAAATTATTTTTGGAGTTTTAAATTTTAGGAGAAAAAACACTTTGCACCCCTGCACTTTAAAAGTGAACAATCAGCCCCCTGTACTATCAAACTTTCACATAGGGGCTTACGACGTTTAAAAATGTGAGTAGATTACGAATTTACCCTTTGTAAATTCAATGTATAACCGGGCACCAAACTGGGTCGGGTTGGCGGGTTACTAATATACCCAAATAAGTTTAGGCAACGAAAAAAAAAAAAAAAAAACCCCCTAAATCCACAAATTCGCGCGGGTTGTCTTCGGTGCCCTAAATCCCCAAAATCGCGATTGAGGTCGCCGATACACAGCATCTCCAGCCATCTCCACCCACAACGCAAGCGAACGGGATTCTCCCTCCAGCAAACTCGACGGCGCAGGCATCGGCACACTTCACTACGGCAACCTCGACGACGCAGGCTCACTTCAAATAGCCGATACACAGCACCATTAGTGTTTACGAGGGCTTGAATCTGGACCAATAGTGTTCGAATATCTTAGAGCTTAAGGGTTTGGTTTCACAACAATAAAAAGGTAAGGGTTTGATTTAATTTCTATTGCAATTTGTTTGGTGATTATCCGTTTGAGATCTTATCCTCTTTTTTGTGCTATATCTCTTATCTCTCTATCAACCCTTGATGGGTTTAGCTATGTGGTGTTTTCATCATTTATAGGGTTAATGTAGCCCCAAGTGAAAGTGAAAGCTAACATTAAAGTTTGTTTTTTCTGTCATGCATTTTAGTGGTGTTTATTTTATCTGTTTACTTTGTCTACTTTCGATGAAATCAGGGTTGAAGTGGTCTCAAATGTATATTATTATATTGTGGAATTTTTTGGGGATAATAAATATGTTTGGTGTGTTGGCATAAAGGTATTCACTTGATGTGGGGATTTCTAGTTGACTCTATAAGTGGTGATTTCAGGTCCACGACATTATTCAACATTTTTGTTTGAATAGTGTTGGCGCCACATTTATTATCGGTTTGCCCTATACGTACTCTAATTAACTTGACTGGTAACTTGACAAATTTCAATGTTAGCAGTATGGACCATATGAGTTGTTTTATAGTTACTGTAGCCCATTCACTTTATTGGCACCAACACTATTCAAACAAAATTATATTTGGATCACATGACAAAAGTCCCACAAAAATTTCAAGTATAATGGATAAGTCTTCAACCTCCTACACAACTGTTGACTCCATCAAAACGTGCGAGGGAAGAAACACATCCCCTCATGAATGAAGCTGAAGTCGATCCACCCCTATTTAATGAAGCAAGTGGGGATCACTCTGATGATGATCCTGATCGTCCTGCCCATGATGAGTCTGATGATGGATCTTATCTTTGTCATTTTTTAAATGAGACCAGCAAGTACACTTCTTTTGACAGCGAAGTCCTTGATGTTCCTGCCCCTACTGATAAGGGCAAAGGTGAGATTGATTCTGATTTGGATGAAGATGCTAATTCAATATATGATGACAGTAATGAACTTCGCTCCTTGTGCTCATCATCTGATGAAGGTGAGCCACGAAATGATGAGTTTTATGAGGACAGGGATTTGGAAAATCCCACCATCATTCTAGGAATGGAGTTTACCTGTGCAGCTATGTTTAGGGAAGCACTGAGAAAAATTTTAATTAAAAAAGGATTTGACTATCGATTAAAAAAAAAAAGCCAGCTAGAGTCACTGCTGTTTGCAAGTTCAACTGTGGGTGGCGCATTTAAGCATCACGAAAAGACAATACACAGACTTTTTAAGTTAAGACTTTCCAACCTATTCACAGTTGCTATCGGAGTATGGAGAATCAACATGCGACATCCACTTGACTGGCAAAAGAATACCTTGAGAAGCTTAGAGATGACCCTAAATGGGATAGCACAGCTATGCAGAAGAATGTAAAGCGAGATTTTATGATTGATATGTCAACAAGACAGATTTACAAGGCCAAGAGAAAGACAAAAAGAATGGTTGAAGGAGCTGGGGGTGCTCAATATAAAAGAATAAGGGATTATTATGAGGCTGTTATGAAGGAGAATCCAGGGCATGCTGCCATTGTCAGGGTAGAGAGGCTAGACCAAGAACAACCTACAACGTTCCAGCGTCTGTTCATTTTATTTAATGCTAAAAAACAAGGCTTTTTGGATGGTGTTAGGCCTTTCATTGGTTTGGATGCCTGTCATTTGAAGGTAATCAGTTGCATACTTTCTTTCTAAATTAATTGTATATTATTTAGATTGTTGGATGTAGTTATGCATGTCATTTTATTTTTTAATTAACTGTTATTTTTATGTATATTGTGTAATGAACTTCTCCTACACTGTAGGGTACATTTGGAGGTCAGCTATTGCATGCTATAACACGCGATGCAAATGATAGGATGTACCCACTAGCAATTACTGTTGTTGAAACTGAATGCAAAGAGAGTTGGAGTTGGTTCCTTTAGAACCTAATTGATGTCATTGGCAATAATGGAGTTAAGAGATGGACATTTATGTCTGACCGGCAATAATGTGGCATGCTAGCAACCTCTGATGTGGCATGTTGTGACCACTATCTAGCAACCTCTATCCATTCTTTGAAATTATCATGTTGTATGTTTTAGATTTTCCTTTTGACTGTTTTGTGATTGTATGTAGTTTGCAATAAAGGTAATCCTGATTGTCTAAGATATGTTCTTTGTGTATTTGTTCTAATTCTTCACCAATCTGCGTAGTCCATTTTTCCATTTATTAGTTAAAGAGGATGTTGTTCAATAGAATTATAATTAAAGCAACTACCAGTGTTCAAACCATTTACTACTCAGCAGTGAAAGATTATGCTAAAATGGAATATTACTCCAATTTGCCTTGAAAAGGTCATGGGTAACAGGATTCATTTATTGGGAAGAATTGCCCATTTTGTAGGAGACCCCACATTCTTGTGTGCTTGTAAACCTTCTTCACCAGAGGTCTTATTGAACATACTTTGTCAAGACAACTAAAACAAACCCACTAATGCTAGCTCAGATGGCATTGATGGCCCCTCTTCCATTTGAGGGTCGGGAGTTTGACTCCCTCTAAAGGCCATTATTTGTAACTTGAAAGTTAATCCTGCTTGCTTGTAGAAACTTAAATTGGAGTTGTTGTTTGGTGGGATAGGGTGGTTTTTAATATCATCAACCTTATTTACTGTTCTTTTGGTACATGTAAAAGACAGATTTATGAACAGGGAATCTTCGAAATGCCTTCCTTTGGAAATTTGTCTCTTGCTTTTTGGTTCGTGTTAAATATTCTTTTGCATAACTTAATCATTGTTAGCGTGGTGCCACTTGATTGTACATAATTGTGTTTCAAAATGTTATTGTTTTTGCTTTTTCAATCATCATGTCACTTATTGAAATCCATATCCTATAATATGGTTCAAAAGGGTGAAACAAAACCCTTTTATGGTGTGTTATAGCCCAAAATTTTCAACATAAGTGTTCATGAAGTTTTTATGGTGTGTTATTTAGGGACATGTGATTGCTTCTCATGATCAAGCACGTCAACAAAGAGCATTCATGCAGATAGGGGGGGAGGGTGTCGTTTTCAACGGCCCAAAGTTCAAGAGATGTTAATCCTAATGTGCGCAGCTCACAAGCATCAACACAAAGTACTGGAGGCAGTGTGGATGACCCTAAATGAAATTTTTTTTTTTTTTTGAATTGTGGTTGTGTGTTTGGGATGGGGTAATTTTTGAGAATGGTGGTTGGCACTTGGTAGTGCATTGGGTAATTTTTAGCTTGGTTTGATGTAACTAAATACATGTTGGATTGATGTTGAAAGTACAGGTTGGGTTCATGTTGATAATGGTTGATTGAGTTCATTTTTTCTTTGATTGATGTACATAAATACAGGTTGGGTTCATGTTGAAAATGGTTGTTTGGTTTCATTTTTTTTTTTTTTTTTTTTTTGGTTTGATGTTGAAAATACAGGTTAAATTATATTTAGTTTGGTTTGATGTAACTAAATACATGTTGGATTGATGTTGAAAACACAGGTTGGGTTCATGTTGAAAATGGTTGATTGGGTTCATTTTTGCTTTGATTGATGTACATAAATACAGGTTGGGTTCATGTTGAAAATGG
>JAESVK010001058.1:365370-386315 GCA_017140935.1 Hamamelis virginiana
TTGATGTAACTAAATACAGGTTGGATTGATGTTGAAAATACAGGTTGAGACAGCATAGGACCCACTCTACGTTAGTTAATGCTTAAAAAATCGAGTTTATGACTAATTCCATGAAAAAATTTCCTAAGAAAAGTAAATTGTTGTACCCCCATGCTTAATCAACCAATTTAGACACTGTTTCTGACGAATCATGCACATGGTGCGTACAGATAGTAAATGTGTGAAAAATAAACTGAGTCTAATACAAGCAGCAACAACAGCTTGTATTGAGTCCAATACAAGCAACAACAGTCACCGTCAACCCCAAAACCCACCTACCCATGCATCTAACCAAATAATAAACATCTTTTTCTTGTACCCTTTTTGTCTTATGAAAACAGTAGCAACGATTCACAAGCACATACTTACCACAAACCAGCATGCGCATGTCACTTCCTGATAACACACTCATTCCTTCTCAAAACCGAGCCAAATGTGTGGAAAAGAACTATGGCAAAATTGAAAGGCCATGGTAGCAATCAACGACGCATAATTTAACATGATTGAATTTACTGTCTTTGCACTTAAAGCTCCAACACTTCACTGTCTTTGCATAATTTCATAATTTCATATTTCATATTTCAGCGATGCATAATTTCATAATTTCACATTTTTTTGGGACCCAATTATGCATAATTGAATTTACTGTCTTTGCACTTAAAGCTCCAACACTTTGAAGGGAATCTTCAATTTCCATCTCTCTCAAATCTGTGGGACTCTGTGTTAAAAAAATTCAAGTTCTCATACAAACTAAAGTGAAATTAATTAAGAGTTTATCAATGTTCTCCTAACACACTTCCATACAAATATCTCCAAGTTACAGACAATTCATGAGAAACTTCAATTCTATTATTCTCAACTAGCAGCCACAAGGAGATAATTACAGCAAAACAAAACAAAGCAGAGGGAATTTCAGTAAAGAGAGAGCCAATATGTTAGCATCAAAATAGACAGTGGCAGCCACAGAATAGCCAACAGCAATTCCTTTCACAAGAGCTAAACCTTCAGATCTTACACAGCAGCACGGTGGTAGGAAGTGGGTGAGTTGCCGGAGATGGGGTTAGCCAAATCTTCAGATCGTACAGAGTCGCCGGAGTTGGGGTTGCCTAAGTTCGGGTAGCCGGAGTTGGGGTCGCCGGAGTTGGGGAAGAAGGATAGCTCTCTCCTACTCTCATGGATGAGATGGCCCTAAAATGGGGTTTCAATGATTTATGCTGCTATTATCAAGAAGGTCGATACTTTTAGGTCAGGTCAAACCTAATGCTTCACCAACTTGGTCATTTATTGTATTAAATTAAAATAAGGGCATTTTAGTCATTTCACATGCAAAAAAAATTCACCTGACAACTTTTCCGTTAAATATATGGACGGCCTACTAACAGAAGGGTGCAAACTGCAAAAGTTTGAAAGTACAGGGGTTGATTGTTCACTTTTAAAGTGCATGGGTGCAAAGTATTTTTGGACTAAAGTACAGGGGTGCAAAATGTATTTTTCCCTAAATTTTACTTGATCTAAGAGATGGGGTAAGAATCGCTTTTAGATGACTTAAGGGGTGATAGGGGATGATTGGCAAAATTTTCATTCTAGAAGTCATTGTGACAAAAGCTAGGAGGGCGCAGCTTTTGCCAAAATCACTTCTATTATGAAAATTTTGATATGTAAAGACATGTTTTGAACATAATTCTAAAGAGATAGGTGAAGAACTTTATCGAAAAGTTACTTAAAAAAAACAAAAACAGTAACACAAACGGACCCTAACATGACATTGCCATGTCATCATCCACCATAAGTAATTGTATTAACATATATAGTATTGTCACATCAACAATTACATCAACAAGTAAAATGAATGTAGTAAAAGTGACAATAAAAATAGAAGCAGGATTGGTAGTGAGTAAAGGGTTTATTTCCTCCAACAACAAATCTAAGCTTTGGGTAATAAGACAACGTCTGGGTATAGTTTGAGGTATGTAGAGGGAAGTTCACATGTAGGTTATTTCATATTAGAAGAGGAAAAAAGAGTTGGCTTAATATATAATGAATGGGACTCAACCACTGATGGACTTAAGCCTTTTAACTTTTAAGTAGATATTTGTTCTAAATTTGTATATTAAGCTTGTGTAAGACACAAACCAAACGTACAAACTCCCAATATAGAAATTTATATATTGAGCTTGTTATATATGTTGGATTTTGGGCTCCCTTTCCCCAACGCAATTTTAGAGTCATCATCACTGAAATTGACCGTCAAGTGGCCATATCTCTTGTTTCTTTCAGCAACCTCCAAAACCAACCGGAAAGAGCTCTTGCAGAAGCTGTCATCCTGCATCCAAATGGCAAAAAATGTGTAAGCAATGACCAAATCCATATATGTGGATATAACTTATATCCACATAAAGGACTACAAATCATTGTGATGCATATTTTGGAAAACTGACCGCTGGGTTAGATACTGTACTTATGAATGTCATCTTTGCAAAAAAATCGCAGTAATCTGACGGTCAGTTTTTCAGAAATGTCACTGAGAAAAATTGTAACAAATTTCGGCGATCACAGTTTTTTATAACTATATTTTGAAATTCTGACATTGGATCACCGTGATTTTTGGCGTGCATGACATCCACAATGTTATCAAACCCGGACTGGCCCGGCTGGTTCAACCGGTTGAACCGGTCAACCCGTTTTTTTTTTTTTTTTTTTTTAAGGTCCTAAAATGACTAAAATAACCCCAATTTTTTAAAAATCTCTTAAAGCCAAGTAGGCTAAAAATGAAAATTAGTCTAAAAAAATCCCAAATAGCAAAAAGAAACCCAAGCACCTAATTTAATAATACAATATTCTTATCTTGCATTTAAAAAAAATTATATATAAGATTGACCAATAGTAATTTTCAATTTTCAAATTTGATGACTGCACATAAATTCAAATATATGAATTAATTGTACAAACATTTAAAAAAAAATTATATTTTGAATCATTTACAGCTTTTATTCTAATAAATAAATAAATAAAATATTTATTACGTCACGGTTCAACCCGGTTGACCCGACGGTTGAACCGGTTGACCCTTAACCCGGTAACTTTTCCGGTTCGATGAACGGTTCGAGTTTTAAAACAATGGACATCAATAAGTACAGTATATAATCTAATGATCAGTTTTCCAAAATATGCATCATGCAATGATTTATAGCACTTCATGTACATATAACTTATATCCACATACGCGGACTTATCATTACTCTCTCTATATGTATATATCTATAAACTTGATACACACAGTTTCTCTTTTTAAAGGACAAAAGACCAGCTTATATTGAATGATGAAGCTGTTAATGGAGTTGAATATGTGGAGCCAAACCCAAAAAGATATGGTACCAGTTTCTTAACACCTTATTTAATAGGTCCATTTTATTTTTCCTTTTCCTTTCCTGTTTATTTGAAAATTGTAGGTTATAGCTAGGGAATAGCAGTTTGTTCTCTCTCTCTCTATCACTCACATCCTCGATCTAACCAGTATCTTCATCTAACCAAAGGGCCAAAACCACAGAGCCCATCTCACCTAGCTAGCAATTTCCAGGAAATGCTTTGCCAAAACACACTCTCTCTCTCTCTCTCTCTCTCTCACACACACACACACACACATCTTCGATCTAACCAAAAGGACAAAACCACGTCACCAAGCTAGCAATTTCCGGGAAATGCTTTGCCAACATCTTGACATATAAAGGCACTGCAAGTCTGCAACATGCCAAAATCACCCACCCAATTGGATGACTATGACATAGTGTTACGATAAATCAAACTTACTTAGCAATGAGTAAATGAAGGATTTGACTCGGGAAACCCTTGAACATGATGAAAAAATGTAGGATTTGACATCACAAATCCTAAGAAATCAATGGGTAAACGAAGGGTTTGACTTGGCAGACCCTAGGAAATGATGAATATAGGATTTGACATGACAAATCCTAGGAAAATTAATGGGAAAAGTCTTAAGGTATAAAGATTAATTTTTGACTCTTTAATTAACCATTCAAAAGCAATGAACAATTCAAGAATCAAAAATTAAATCTTAATACCCTTGAGACTTTGCCTAGATTTCCAAAAGAATGAAGCTAAGGAAAGAGAGGAAATTTATTTAATTATAAGCAAATTTTAGCATTTTTTTTTATCTTGTGTTAATTTCCTGAGATCGTCCTAATAGAGCTTTAATTAATTAATGATAAAACCATGCCATACATTCACGACAAATTATTTATTCTACATACCAAGTCAAAATGTTAGTGGTGGAAATGGGTGTTGCTTCTATCTTGGGGCAATGGTGGCATGGTGGAGGAGACCAATTGACTTGTCACGAATCACGACTACGACTTGTGTATCGATAAGTAGAGCTCTACCTTACATATTATATGGTGTATGAGACACTAGATGACTTAGCAGGGATAAAGCTAAATACTGGATGTTGATGGAAGGTGGAAAGGAGTCATAAAAGTGGCTTTAATGGAGAAATCACACCATGAAAGAAAAAACCCATTCAACAGAAACAACAACTAGTTGAGAATGACAAAAGGTCTCGAAAAGCCTTGTTTACGCCTTTTGAGAGCAGACTGATGTGAGCTTTTGTGTGTCACTAACACATGGAGATGCTTGGAATGGTCATCAACAAATGCAAATACTTGAATTAAGAAGAAAAATCAAGGGTTAAAAGCAGAATTGCATTATTTATACATATAATGAGCAGCAGTTACCTGTGCTCGCTTTATCAGATAAATCTTCCACAATTACAAACAAATTATCTTCCACCATTACAACACATTCAGCTCTCAAATGTTCAAACCGAAAAAGGGAATTGACACAAATTTTAAAAACTAGCCCATCTAATAAGGACTAAGTCATGGCTCACTAGAGGGAAGGAGGAGGGCAGACTCACAAACAACCTCTCATCCAAGACCCATCTATAAGCAAACCCAGAAAGGAGGTGAAAGCCAAACAGAAAGGGAAAAATGAAACAAAAGAATTTACAAAAGAATCAAGCAAATGAAGTGAAAAATGTTGCAGTTTGCCAATGTGGTTAGTCGAAGCTTGATGAGTGGCTCACCCTGCCTCGCAAGTAGTCCTCTAAGGAAACCCTTTGCTCAATGCTGCTCATGGATAGTAGTGAATCATCCTCAACATCGAGCAATGCAAGGTTAAGATGGGACTGTAGATTAGAGCGTGGAAAAGTTTCATCGTCCAGCATGTCAGATTCCTCCAAAGCATTAGCTTGTAGTTTTGCCCACTTGCTCACATTGGCATCACCTTGAAGGAGTTTCAAAATCTGTTGTCGGCGAGAACAGAAATAAATTAAAGTTGCATTTGTTACAATAGAATCAGCAAAAGGTCCATTTGTATAGCCAGTCATTAGTTCGTAAAACAACATCCCACGTAAAGAAAGAATTCATCTTCATTTTTTTTTGCCCTTTTCTTTTCAGTCACCTATTTCATGTTTGAAACAAGGCTTAATGGCAAAATAGGATCATATCACTGACCCAAATAGGATAGGTGATGTTTTTGTTCTTCTTGTTTGTAACGAAGTTCAGTTTCGTCGTGCTTTGAACACGAGTCTTAGGCTTTGTTTGGATCTTGGAAAGCACGAGGGGGAGGAAAAGAAAATGTTAAAGGTTGCTTACAAATAGTTTCCCTTTCTCTCCATTTTTAAGATTTTCCATCTCCTTTTCTTCATTCTTTCCGAGATCCAAATAGAGGCTTGAGGGTTTTATAGAACCATTTCTTGTCTTAGATGATTAAAAAAGCAGCATGGAGGGGTAGCTATAAAGAGAACATATGTATGACTTACAAGGCTAATTTGAGGCCGTGCTCGAGGTGAACGTCTGATACAAAGAGTAGCAGCCAAAACCATCCTCTCCATCTGGTTGCGGTCATAGTTATTTCCCAAGCTTGGGTCTAACAATTGGGAAACCTTTCCATCATTTAGAATTGGCCTTGCCTGAACATAAAAATCATTTCTTCATTATGAAACAATATCAAGAAGTTGGATGCAGTATTGAGTAAACCCCATGTGTAGAGAGGACATACCCACATAACCAGACTCTCTTGGCCTTTTGGATAATCGCTGCTTATCGGCTTTCTTCCTGAAAGAAGCTCAAGGAGTACAACACCAAATGCATAGACATCAATCTTGTCATTTACTTTGCCATACATGAAGTATTCAGGAGCCAAGTAACTGCAGCAAAAAGTATTACCAATTTAAATGACTGGCATCAACTTCTTTCTTCACTATCAAATTTTCCAATGTTCCCACAGAATATTAATTCAATATTGTGAAATTTTATCTGTCTTGATGACAAGGAGCCAAAGAGAACATAGATGTTATAGGTAAGGGAATAAAGCTACAAACCCAAAAGTTCCAGCAACATCAGTGCACGTAATATGTGATGAGGGGGTCGATGCCCATTTAGCGAGTCCAAAATCAGAGAGCTGAGAAAACCAACTAGAACAGCATGAGCATCAGCAAATTCAATATATAAAAAAAATAATTAGAGCCAATAAGTTGAAAAATCAAATAAATGTCACCTGCGGCTCAAAATCATCAGATAGCAATATATTTGATGATTTCACATCCCTGTGGATCACAGGCTGAGCACTCCTACTGTGTAAATAATCCAGTGCCTCAGCAACACCCAAAGCCACCTTATATCTCTCACTCCAACCAAATGCAACTGGGTCCTTCTTGTTACCTGATATAGTGATTACCAACAGGAGACTGAGTAAGTCAGAAACTAATATTCAGTTTCAATTCCATATTTAAACTGATAAATTTATGTAATTCAATACCGTGAAGGTTCTCTTCAAGGCTTCCTCTCAATAGGAAATCATAAACCAAGAGGAGATTGTCATCTTCAAAACAGAAACCCAACAGGGAAATGATGTTCTTGTGATGTAAGGTAGTGATGATTTCAATTTCCAAAACAAATTCCTTCAATGCATCTTCAGATGGCTTTAGAATTTTTACAGCAAGTTCCTTGCCATCAGGAAGGCAACCTCTATAAACCTTACTGCTGCCTCCTTTTCCAATCAAATTCTCTGAAATTAATAGGATTTATATTCTTAGTAAACCACATTAACATAAGAAAAAAAAATATACAAGAAGCTATTTGAAACTTGAATTTGTTGAAGAAAGAAAGCAAACCAGGAATGAAAGATGATGTCGCTGAAAGGAGTTCCTGGTACTCGAATAATCTGCAGATCGATGAGTATTTCTCGTGAAGACTCTCCAATTCTTTAGGTATGCTTCTTGAACTGTGGCTTGGAGAAGATGGAGCAAACATAGTCTCAGTACCTACCAAAACCATAGCACCACTTTCCCCATCTAAATTGGAAGATCGATCTTCTTCAATCTGATCACAGCTACTTTCTTTATGATCCGAAATGGTAGTTGATGAAGACGGCCTACTGGGTAACCTCATTGCCCATTGAACCACAGATATATTCTGCACTGAAGGCCGGTCTGTACCTTGCCCGTCCAATAAAATTGACCTGCGAAGGAGCGGCCAACCAGGTCTCAATTCAGGCAATTCCTTAATCAACAGAGAAATTGAACTTGATGCTGCCTCTACTGTCTGTAGTGGCACTATAGCCAATGAATTGTCTTCAAGGCCATCACCAGAAGACTCTTCTTCTGCTGATTGGTTACCAGAATTATTTGGCAAAACAGAAGCCGGTGCACAAATGGAACACTTCTGTTTTGAATAACTCTCTGCACAATCCAAACCAACTTCAATTAATCTCTGCTCAAAATTCCGGCAAGTACCCGGATCATATGTGGCCTTGGGAGCCTCATCATTAGTGTTGCCCTCATTTAGCACTTTGGTATTCTTAATCAATGACCGATGGATTACACTGAGAAAGCCATTTCGTCGATGATCTTCTGCTCCTGCAACAATAGAAGAATAAGAACTATGCTAAAATCATGGCAAAAAAAATCATACAGAAAACAGCAAATTAAGAAGAATTTACAACCTTGTGGGGCACTGCCACTAGTTGCCGGAGAGGCCTCTCTCTGAAACACAACTTTCCCATTATTAACAGCAAGAACCCAACAATTCTTTGGAAGTTTTCTCGCACAGTACTTAGCAACAGAGGTCGATGACCGGATTGTATGGTGATTTCGAGCAGTTCCGAGTATAATCTTAGTAGCAACATAAGATTCCGCCTCTCTGACAAGAATTTTTCGAATAGACGAACCTCTGCAGATCTTAAGCTTGAGATCCACCTACAACATTTCCACCAAAACCCAAACTCTTTAATATTTTCTGTTTGATAGCAGAGAAAATGTTGGGAGAAAAGGACAAAAAAAGGCCTGAAAACTTTGATTCTTAGTACAACGAAAACCCCCTCTCAAACGAGCCAAATAGTATAATTTGGCTTTCTTGAGTGCAGGTTTTCAATGTCTGGAAACTGAAACAACAAAAAATCATTCCCACCAAAATCCCAACTCTTTAATGTGTTCTGTTTGATTGCAGAGAAAATGTTGGGAAAGAAGAAGGAAAAAAAAAACTGCAAACTTTGATTCTTAGTACAACGAAAACCTCTTCTCAAACTAGCCTAATAGTATATTTTGGCTTACTTGAGTGTAGGTTTTCAATGTCTGGAAACTGAAACAACCAAAACATAAGAATCAATTTCTTTTCCTTTCCTCTGTTTTCTCGGCAACCAAACAGAGGGTAATTGAACAGCAAAATAAAAACAAAACCCAGAAACATTGAAAGAATAGAAAGTGAAAAAATGAAAACACAAACCTGTTTCAAGTTACAAAAACCTTCATAGACGGCAAGTACAGAGTCAAATGCCTTAACAAGCGAAAGAAGTGACGATTTCCCATCACGATCCACAATTTCTACACAAACGCATTTCACCAAACCAGTCAATTTTCACTTCAAACCATCAAAAACCCCTCTAAAATCAAAAAATTAAAAAAACCCAGAAATCAAAACAAAAAAAAAAATTCCACTCAAAATCTTACCATTGTTATTAAGAACATTAAGAGCAATCACACGATCACCAGGTTGAGCCACTTTGACCATAGCCCATGTCAGCAGCTCTCTGCTCTGCGAGTCCAACTTCACTCCCACCACCACCGTCCCACCGCCGGAGTTACCCATTTCTTCTTCCCCTCCGACAACACCATTTGTCAGCATTTTCATCTCGCGAGTCAAATTCCGGTGACTTTCTTCCCTTCCGATGAAACAAATTCCGGCGAAATTACCGTCGGTCTTCTCGCCGGTCATCTGTTTGCCGTTTGGGGTTCATATAGTAACGCTTGGGACTTTGGGAGATGGCTTAACCGTCGTTGGTTTGCTTTTCAAGCTCGCACACCAGACCAGAAAGAGAATGGAGAAGTTATTATGTACTCCCGGTTACATTTTATTATGATGAGCCCTTAGTTTAATTGAACCTTAATTAGTTGCCATTGATTTAAATATTGACACTGGTGATGATTTTAACTTCAAAACTTATAAGGTTAGGGGTCCCACCTGCAAAGGACATGGGAACTAAATTTAAGGCCTAAAATAGATAAAAGAGAAAAAGACCTCTCATTAAATGGGTTGATGTATCATATATATGTGGGTCCACATCTTTAAGTATATATGGTGTTATGGGGAGTATTGGATCATATATATATATATATATATATAGATAGAAAAATGTTCTAGTGAGCATATGCGCACTTTAAGTTAAAGTAAGCAAAGAACACAAACCCTTTGATTGGAATATTGAGATGAATCTTTCATTAAGTGAATGGAAATCCAAGGGCTTATGTTATTTGCTAACTTTAGTTAAAGTGCGCATATGCTCACTAGATCACTTCTATATATATATATATATATATAATGGGCTATTGGGTATTGTATGGTCAAAGTGATATCCTTTCTAAAAATACATAATATAGATAATATGTGGTCAATGGGTGTCACTTTCTTTGTTTTGGCCACTAAATGTTGAGTAGCGTGTGATGTATTCTTTTGATATTTTAGGGCTATGTATAATAAAGTCTCTAAGGCATAGCTCATTTGCCCTCTTATTCTTTTTTTTTATTTGGGTCATGAGATTGTGGGTTTAACTTTTCATGGAGGAGGTTTGGTTTGTGTATTATTCTTCTCTTTTGATAACAACTAGTAACAAACTCTTTTAACGTATACCATTTTGCATAAAATAAAATAAAAATAAAAATAATCTAATGTAGAGTACTAATGTATAATTTAAATATATATTTTGGTTCAGTGATTCATATCTCTCTTTATTTCTGGGGATGAAATTCCAAGTTTCATTTCTTATGGATGAGATCCTTGGCACATTTTGTTGCCCCTTCCTGTTAACAACTAATCATTAACTCTGCTGATTTATATTCTCTGACAATAAATAAATAACTACGTATAATCTGATCTAACTTAGTGATGTATATTCACCAAAACTATTTTTTTGCCATTACCCAAAAAAAAAAAAAAAATTAGCGATGTATATTCTCATACTTAAGGAAGAGATATCGATGCTTGCTTGTTAATAGTAAAAGAGGTTTGGGATAAAAGATTGCTATCGATTGGCCAAAAAAAAAAAAAATTCTATATTTAAGATTTAGTCAGGTCAACAAAGGTAAAAGGAACTTCATTGAAAAAAAAAAAAGAAATTAATAGGTAAAAGTACTACTATTGGACTAAAACTCTTGATAATTTATTTATTTTTTTCATACCAAATAACATTGCAATTAACGTGATCGCTACATTAATATGCATGGATGGTTGACATAACCTCATATTAATCTACGTATTTCACATCATTTATCATGCTATTAATATATTGGTAATATGATAGTTGATATGGATATAATATATCAATTGCAAGAGCATGCGTGGATTTAATAATTTCTTTAAAATACATTTTTAGATTGTCCATCATTTTCTTACCCATAAGCTGAATATTCTTCCTTTTTTATAAGACTTATATATATATATATATATATATATATATATATGGGACAGGTTCCCCTTACACCCTATTTTGACACCTATTTTTACACCTCGTTTTCAAAATACTATCTATGATAAATATATTGACGAACCGACCGTTAGATTCAATACATTTCTTATGCATATCATGTATACCAAAAATCATAGTGATCCAACGGTTAGATTTTAAGAAATGTCACTATAAAAAACAGTTATATTTTTAATTACTAAAAAAAAAAAATAGTTTTTCAAAAACTAACCGTTGGATCACTCCAATTTTTTTCATACATGACAAACATAAGATAAGTATCTAATCTAACGGTCACTTTCTCAAAATATTCAACCTACAAGGTTATTTGAAAACGAGGTGTCAAAATATGGTGTAAGGCGAACCTGACCCTCTATATATATATATATATATATATATATATATATATAATTAATATATGTATATATTTATTGACTAATTAATAGCATGCATGATTAACATTACTTTTAAGGGTGTTTGGCCATGTTGGAATTGAACATTCTCTGTAATATTAAATGGAAATTGACATGATTAGTACATTCATTTAGTGACTAATAATAACAAGACTTTCACTTGTTGGTAGGTAGTGTCTTAGAGCCCATCAGTGGTAAGGTAACAGTAATATAGGTAGGTAGTTGGAGAAAGATCCTTCCAAGTGCTTTGTACCCAAAAGAGTAAAATAATTTAAAATTATATTCTTTTAATTAACATCCTTTTTCTTTCCCAATCCATAGAATGAATTTTCTTAATCTATCTCCAAATCCCATTTCATTGGTTGAGTGGGCACCATATGAATTTATATTTTTTTTTATTACAAAAATGAATGAATTTACAGGAAAAATATAAATAATAATAAACCAGATTTATCTGTAACTGGTTAAATTTTCGAATCCTCTTAAATAGATCCAATCTATTTCTGCATTTTTAAGTAACCATATTAACGCTTACTATTGGATTCATTTCAAAGGTTTAAGTGGGTTGATATAAATTATATTAGAAGATTTTTATAAGAATAGAATCAATATAGATATATACATATAAAAATTTGATCAAGTGTGGTACAGACTGCATGGGTCATGACTGTCTATGAAATACATGCGCCAGCAAGTGCACATCTTGATCAGCCATAATCATGTGTATATATTTATTCTTACATAGTTGTGCTTTAGTTTTTTTTTTTTTTTTCAAGTAATATACATTAGTAGGGTTAGTTGTTAATTTTTGTTTTAATTTGAATGGGCATTAAAATTAATTATATTTATAGGGGCAGTTCCATTTCCATATATTTTTACTAATGATTTACAAAACTCAATGTGGAAATTATATTTTGAGAAATCTACTATTGGATTAGATATCCTTCTTATACATATTATGTATGTCAAAAATCATATTAATCAGACACGTGTAGTCATTCAATCCATAAAGTCACATTTCTAATCAATAAAAATTATCACAGTTATGGATGATGTAACTCTTAATCTCCAATCAATTTGATATTTCCTAGACATATATAACATTAAATCCTACTAGTTTCTCAAAATACAACTCACACATTAGATTTTGCAAATCATTAGTAAAAATACAGGTAAAAGGAACTTGTCTCATATTTATAGGTAAAAATAATCGAACTATTTTTTAGAAAAAAAAATTATTTAATTCGTAATTTTCATCTACTGTCACTTAAAATAATTTAAAATTATTTTGTGAACCTACAATTTCGGTCCATTAGTTTTGATGGAAATGGCTCCGGATCATATGGAAAGTATCTCATTCATTCGTCGGCGGTGAAGGCAAACGGACGGAGTGCCCGTGACTCCAAAACCTGAACCTAGTCACTCTTTCGGTGCCACGTTCCTCAAACCTAGGTGGCATGAACGCCATAATCACGTGACTCCCATTCTAATTTTAAGACACGTGGCATCTTTTTTTAATTATTATTATTATGTTGTGAGCCCCACTATAATGCCTACCTGCCCCTACACGTGCATGACAAGCTGACGGCCACGCTATCACTTCATGTATTTATTTCACAAAATATTTAAAAAATAACCCCACAAAGGCACAAATCATGGTAGAAAATTTTTAAAAATTGCTTTTCTCCACCTCTGTTTTTGATGGTTCCAATAAATTATTACAGCCCCGTTTGGTTGGTATTTTAACTTTTAAAAACTATTTTTCTTTTTCTTCCTTAAAAAATAAAAATTGATGAAGAAAAAAATTAACATCTCCACCAACTTCGACTAAGTTGATGACTAATCCTTACAGTGAATTAATCATTTACTCTCTGAGCTGTTTAAATTCAAACAGATTCCGTCGGTGACGTGTTGGTCTAATGACATGTATTTCTATATTCAGTGAAAATATTTCAGGTTTGAGTACATGAATAAAAATCAAATCCCCTAATTTATTGATTTACTAACTCGACCGTGAGAAGGTAATAATAGATTGATTCCTCACTAGTGCCCACTAATCTCTATTTTTTGATTTTTGAGAGGTATATATGAAGTTCGCGATCGTGGTACAAATTTTTAGTATAAACAAAAATGAAGGAAGAACACATTTGAACATGTGTTCTTAAAATCTACTCTTCATTGCATTTATTTATAAGTAAATAAAAATCAAAACTCATAAACCATTATTTTTTACTCACAATCAGAACCTTAAATAGTGATAGTCCTGAAAAATGGAAATAGACAATTGGAAGAGGTACAATAAAGTCCAAATGAGCAAGGTCGGCCTTGGGTTAAAGCAACTAAAACAGCTGTTTTAGGCACCCAACTTGGTGAATAAAAAAAAGGACCCCGTATGTGTTAATGGTTTAAGAGAAACAGCTAAAAAAAAATTAAATAGCCCCCATTCGATGTCTCATATATTACATGTATAAAAAAGCACAAGGCCTCCATTTGTTGACTTATTATGAAAGACTTTCAAGATTTTTTACCTTCCCGATAAGCCCCACTATCTCCTTACATTTGCTTTGAAAAAAATTTAACTTTTCAGACTTTTTTCTTTCCCCAAAACACCTCTCACTCTTCCCCTCCCCCAAACCTGAACTTATACAATTTTATTTTGAAAAAAGAAAAAAATGGAAAAATTCCCCACCTCCTCTCTCACAGTCTATCCTCTTCGGCTCTTGACGCCCCATCTTTTGTCTTTTTCTCTCTCTTACCCCAAGCATGTAAGCAATCATTCCCTTTTTTTTTTTTTTTAAATTTATTATTATTATTATTTATTTATTATGAAATTGAAATTTTTTATTTAAGATTTTGATTTATAACTTTAGACTTACTTTGT
Source organism: Hamamelis virginiana (assembly GCA_017140935.1). Classification (NCBI taxonomy): domain Eukaryota; kingdom Viridiplantae; phylum Streptophyta; class Magnoliopsida; order Saxifragales; family Hamamelidaceae; genus Hamamelis; species Hamamelis virginiana. The sequence continues at coordinate 379,735 of JAESVK010001058.1, forward strand.
ATTTTAATATAAATTTATTATTGTTTTTTGTTGTGAGATTGAGAATAAAATTTTGATTTAGGGTTTCGATTTTAGGACTATATACTTACTAATTACTATATATGATGGTAGTATGAATTTGTTTTAGAGAAGTTAATTGATTTTTAATTTCTTTTTTACTTTAGGTTTGATTATAATAATAATATGTGCAATCAAACTTTGTGTATACTAGCAAATACAAAAATAATAGTTAAATATTTTATATAAATTTTTTTATATCATCACGTAGTAGGACCCATTTTAGGGCCGGCCTGAAAATGAGAGGAACAACAAATCTCCAGGAGAGAAGGGGACCATGATCACCATCAAGATCGAGACCCATACCGAGATCGAGATGGAGATCGTTGTATTGCACGTGATAGGCTCCATTCAAGGTGTGGGGTCCGGCACCTCCCCATTAAAGTTGCTGCTACTTTATAATAATCAAACTATTTACTCCTTATTTATTTAATATATGCGGCCGTGATTCATTTATATATTGTCGGTCGGTCCAAGCATTTGATTTTTGTTATTGTATTTTTTTGGTTTTTCGCGTGCCTGAGGGCTAGCAATTCTACTGAATACAGGGACCACTAAAGCTTACGCAGGCTAATTTGTTGGTTGCCTTCCATGAGAGCCACCCTTTCTACCTAATCTACATGAATCATGGTCTAATTGTTTATTAAGATAATAATTAAAGATACAATAATTTATTATTTCAATAACTATTTTTATCAATTAAGTTGATAGTTTGTTAATCTAGTGGCATATTCTCATTAATCCAAGGATGGGTAACTTAGTGGTTGAGCAAGTAGGGCTGGGGATGTACCAAGTCCCTTGTCTTAAGTTTGGCTCCTACTAACTATTAATATCTGGGGCCACGGAGTGCAAGACGCAAGTCTTATTTTGGAAATCTTGTTCGGGTATATGCTTTAGTCTGGTGCGTGCAAGCTGGCCCAGGATACCTATATAACATTAAAAAAAAAAAATCAAATAAGGTACCGATTTAATTTTCACAAGTCACAATCAGTCATCAAGTGTGAAGTCTTAATTTGTTGAGTACGGATGGTGTCCCTACCATTATTATTCCACAAAATATGGCAATCTTTTAAGATTTCTGAGGGGTCCTCAACATAATATGATTGATGCATAGAGTATGGTCTCATTTTTAGCAGCGGATTATGATGAGTAAATAATTTTTGGAACTCAAAATAAGGTTCCCATTTAGATTTTGCTTTGTTTCAAATTACTTTTGGAATACAAAATTTCATTTGATTTAAGCTCGTTTGAATTGGTTTTGCTTAAAATCACTTTCAAGGCTTAAAAATTACCTTTTAGTATGAAAATTTTAAGCAAAGCTATACCAAACGAGGCCCTAATTTTTGCCACATGTACTTTTAATATGAAAATTTTGATTAGTAAAGAATTAATTTGGTCATAATTATGAAGAAAAAAAAAATGCGAAGAGATTATTCTCTAAAAATAATTTTAGGGAAAGCTAATTCATGCGGAGCCTTAAGAGATGATCGAGATTATAATCGATTGTAATCTCGATCATCTCTTAAGGCTCCGCTTGAATTAGCTTTCTCTAAAATTATCACTTCTAAACTAGTTGAGAATTGAGAGTAATTGAAAGGTTGGCTAAAGCCAGACCCTTTCGCTTTTGCCACAAATATTTTATATGAAAATTTTAATATATGATGAAATCATTTAAAGATGACTATGAAAAAATAGTTCTCTATAAATAATTTTTAAATAAAATTAATCCAATAATTACCCGAATAATCCATCCAGATTGAGAAAGGGAGTGGTTATATAAAATATATGTAAAAATACACCCCTTCTATTATAAGTTGTACTTTACATAATTTTGTATAAGGTGATTTCTATAAAGCCAAATGCATAACATATTTTGAAAAATTTACCATTGGATTAGATAAACTGCTTATGAATATCATGCTTGCCAAAAATTACAGCAATCCAACGGCCAGTTTCTGAATAAACCAACTGAAAATACTGGTGTCATTTTTCAAAAATCAACCGTTGGATTACTATGATTTTTTAGGAAAATAAAATTCATAAACAGTTCATTTATTCCAACGGTCGATTTTTCAAAATATATTATGCATTTCGCTCTATAGAACCGGATCACCTTATATAAAATTGCGTAGGCGTAGGTGCATCTTATAATACAACCATCCTTTAAAACTATCCTATAATTCTTAATTGTAATCACAGCTATAGAGTACGACCAGAGGAGTCACTTTAGTAGGTGCCCCTCCACTTCGTGCATAGAGTACAGGCGCACACTTTTTATTTGTTTTGTCTTTTTTCTTTTGTGGTGGAAAGAGGCACACTTTTTTCTCTCGTGAGATTTGATTATTCATTGTGATGGATTAGGATACCAATAAGAAGTGTCCACTGATCCACTCCCAAGTGTGGAAGAATGCTACTGTACAAATGCCCTTTAAATAAGTCCTCCTTCATTCATAATAATCTTTCAGAAAAATTCAATTCTAGCTAGTTTACTTTAGTCCCCACGTACTACTTGTGCGCCCCATAATTTATGTGATTTGCTGATGGGAAAAATATTAGAAAAATTAAGTCCATTTTAACTAACTCTTACTTACTTATAGCATAAAGAAAAATTATTATTATTTTTGTTTTGTATTGGGTGTTTACCCATAGGTTCTATTCATATATTTTGTTTATCCAAAAATTCAATCATCTTTTCACTTTATTCAGAAATTCTTGTTAATAAAAAAACACGTACATCAGTTTGTTTTTCGATTTTGCAGAAACTAATTATTTTGTAGAAAACTGATGTATAGCTCAGTTTTTTGAAAGTGCTTGGAAAACAGATGCATAGATCAGTTTTTTGGATTTTTGGGAAAAATAAACTTAAATTTGGACTTTCGGATAAAATAAAAAGATAATGAAACTTTTGGGTAAAAAAGAATTCAAAATGAGACTTTTGAATAATTTTTTTTTTTTTTTTTTTTTTTAAAATCGATTGTTATGGTAGGACGTGTCAACTAGTCATATGAGTTGGAACTGAAATGGTAGGACATTTAGTATCACTCAATTTTTAAATAATAACTTGAGTGTTTCGGTCTGTTTAGGGGCCATCCACTCCAATGTTACATGGACAACATCATGAAGGTCATTACAATTCTTTTGGCTTGCCGCAACCCAAAAAGGTGTACAATTTTTATAGCCCTTTATTCACTTTTGTAAATATAAGAGCATTTTCAATGCAAAAGGTAAATTTGGCATCCCAAAAAGACACTAGTTGATGTCAATTCTAATAATAGTACACTTGCTCAAATGACACTAGTTGATGCCAAATTCTAATTATAGCATCAAGTGCTCCTAAATTTAGCACCACTTGATGTTATAATTAGAATTTGGTATCAACTAGTGTCATTTGGGCAAGTGCTATTATTAGAATTTGACATCAACTAGTGTCTTTTTGGGATGCTAAATTTGATTTTTGCACTGGAGATGCTCTAACTATAATCGTACACATTTTTTTTTTTTTTTTGAATTTAGTATAACATTTCTTTTTAATTATCCAAACCCTCTTTTTTTTTATATATATATTATTATTATGAAATAAAATGACCAAAAGAGTCATTCACCTTTTATAATAGCATAAATGAACAATTTATGGGCATCCAAATTTTATCCATAATAGATTGTGGTGACAATTGATAAAGCCAACTCAAATCCCCCTCCACCACTACCACCGACACTTTGTACCACCGCAACACCACTCCCCTTCACCTTTTAACTCTAATATTGTTCACACTCCAGCCATGACAATGACATATAAAGTCCCTCTAAGGGCCCTTTTTACATGTGCTTTCTCTCTTAGTACTTGTCCCCCATTATTGAATTGAAATGTCATCTCATATATATATATATATATGCCTCCTTTTACATATGCTCCCACTTACTAGCTAGTCCCATGTTACATTATTTGATTAAAATAAGAGGAATGCAACCATGAGGGCATCCTCAAGGTTGTACTGATGAGTTTCAGTTCTTACATTTTAAAAGATATTGCATATCCTCAAAGTTGTATGGAATAAAGAATCTTATTACTATATAATATTTCATTATATAGAGTCTCATATATAATATTTCATTATAAAATATCAAGTAATTTTAAGCAATCACACTTTTCATTATATAATATTTTCGACAATTAGTTTTTTGGAACTGTTACTGAAAAAAAAATTGTGATAATTTTAAACAGACGTAGTTTTTATAATCTATATATATATTTTGAAATTTTGATTTTGGATTACTGTGATTTTTGGTATACATGATATTCATAAAAAGAGTATCTAATCTAACAGTAATTTTTTTATAAATATGTATCTCACAATTATCAATTAGTTTCGTGATCAGGATTATATATATAAAAAAGGAATAAAATTATCTCTATTTTATGCTAAACAGAGGTGTTTATATCACTTGTAGAGCCAATTACAAAGAAAATTTTGGAAAAATAACTGTTGGATTAGATACCCTTATCATGTATGTCATGCCTGCCAAAAATCACAATGATTCAATGGTTGGTTTTTGATAAATATAATTTTAAAAAACTGTGACTTTTGAGTTCTTTAAAAAATTATAATTTTTTCATAGTCAATTTTCTCAGAATTAACCAATCATTGAATCACAATAATTTTTGACAGGTATGACATACATTATAAAGGCATCTAATCCAACAGTCAATTTTTCAAAATTTTCACCGCAAGTAACTCTACAAGAAAAATGCACCTTATATTTGCAACTTTGTTACACTAAATCCTTATTCTAAGAGACTTGTGACAATTTAAAAAGGGAGATGATAATGGCAAGCTCCCGCCATTCCTTCCCGCACTTCCACTCATATTAAATTAAACTTCTGTCCTAATTTATTTGAGTGGAAGTATGGGAGGAAATAGGAGAAGGGTGATAAAAAAATAATAATTTTTTTAAAAAAATTTCTCCATCTCAATGATCGAAGAGTGTGCCCACACAGAGTAAAAAACAAACAAAAAAACAGAAATAATGGCACAAAACAAGGCTTGAAACATGTCAGAAATACAGCTTACTTTCCACACAATTCCCAACAATAACCACTACTGTTTTTTATACGTACTCCACACATATTCATCATTCATTCCCCTAACCTAGTTCCTATCACAAGACCCGGAAAAGGAATGAAACTAAGTTTTAGAGTTTATTTAATTTAGCGGTTACGTCTAATAATTATTGCTTAATTAGCAGTCTTAAAAGCAGCAGGTTGGTAATAAAATAATGGCCGTTGTTAAAATGGGGTTTGGAAGATCAAAACGACACATTAACCAGAAGCAGAAACCAACAACAACAACAATCCATCTTTTCTTTCCCGCCCTTCATTTCATGAACTCAACTAACTTTTTTAACTGGCAGAAAACGAAACTTGAACTTGTCAGTTGGTTGGCTTTACGCATTTACCAAACTCACTCCTTATTAAATTAAAATATTTATTTTTTGTCACTTGTTAATTAATTAGGAACATTCAGTTTAGTAGACCCCATAATCATGTACTTTACTGTAAACTAGTGCTTAAAATGTTGGATTAGAAAACATCTCTCCATGATAATATGAAAGTAGAATATGATAGTTATGGTGGAGGATTTTAAGGGAGGGAATTAAAGGAAATATGTTCCATGATTATGATAAAATATTCAAAATTTTATTAAAATAATTAGATTTTTTTTTTTTTTGAAACTAAGAAATAAATTGTGAATTTTATGATATTTAATTATTTGAGAAATTAAGTTTGATATAGTGATGAATCAGTATTTATAAATAAAAACTATAGTAGAAGAATTAGCCAAATTATATTTATTTTTTCTTGAAAATTATAAATAAAGTGTGAATCTTATAATATTTAATTTTTCGAATAATTGAGTTCGATCTATAAATGTATTAGTATTTATAAAAAATAAAAACAAAAAAACAATTCAACTAAGAAGATTGATAGAGTTTTATGGGTCCGTGCTTGTAAAAGAATTTCAATTTAATTTATAATACTTTTGTTGTGATTAATGAAATGTTGTAGGATTTGAGAAATTGAGTTCATTTAAAAAAAGATTTACTCCATACTATTTATAAGTAATCTTCAATCAATTAGAAATGTCTTACTATTATAATTTTTGATTGGTGGAATTGTCTGTAATCATACCTATTTATTTACTTTTATAATTATATAGGATATTGTGGCCAATCAAAAGTTTTTTAATATTCAAACTTATATATATATATAGAAATAGAAAATATGATATAATATAAAAAATGTACAACTAAAGTATAATAAAATTTTATTTTAAAAAGAATTATACACAAATAAGAAAACTTGATAAAGAATGGGTAGTTATAAAGTTATTAAGAATAAAAAAGTAAGGATATATTTAAAATTATAGAAGGACATAAGAATCATCACTATTTATTATAAGGGTATTTTATTGTATGTTCTTTATATATATATATATATATATATATATATATATATATATATATAT
>JAESVK010001058.1:386415-400051 GCA_017140935.1 Hamamelis virginiana
TATATATATATATTGTGATATACTCATAATGCACGGATGTAGCACTTTAAATTTTTATAGTGGTGATAGGAAGTTTAAGACAAGTCTAATGAAAATTATATTTGTGATTAATTGATGTAGTATGGTTATAAGAGGCTAGGATCAACCAATTGAAAACCCTTTATGAATGAAAATCATATTTGTGATTGTTTATAATAATATTATTTTATGTTTGAGTGTGAAAAAAAATGCTTAAATTAAATAAATATTTTTTTATTTGATTTATAGATGAGGAAGTCGTCTATGCATGATGAACTCTTCAAAAGAAAATATGATAAAAGCTTGGAATCTAATCATCATTACCTACCTCCAAAATTGATACTCCAATTTTAGTCTTTCTACTATTGATTCGGTTAAAAAACTGAATATGTATATATTTTATTATTTCTGAAGAAATTTAGCTTTGAATTTTAATATATTTTTGTACTTGAATTTTAAAATTTTGTCTTTAATATTTTGGCCCCAATATTCAAATCCTGATTCTGCCGCTGCATGAACTCACTTGACATCCAAATTTAAGTGCCACTAAAACATATTGTTGAATTAATATAATCGACTTTCTTCGATTCAAAATTCTATTTTAGTCAAAATCAAACCAAATTAAATTGAATTGAGAAATGTAGTCATTTTAGTTTGCATAAGAAAAGTACACAGTGGCAGATGGGAACCCTAAATCGTGCAAAGCAATTAATGGGAAGATAGGCATCACTGGATTCCTTGATTATGAGAAGGGTAATTTGATATTTAATCAAGAAAGAGACCAATTGAGAGAGTAAAGACCATCATTCCCTTTCTATATAATACTCCTTTATTCTTTTTGGGAGTTGGGAGGTGGGACCCTTTATTTATCTAGTGTAATGGTAAAAATGATGTGTCAAAATTAAAGGAAAAGTGAAGTAAAGCGGGTTGAGGTGCGGACTAGGTTGCTCTCTTTAAGATAATTCACGTCACCACGGAAAAAATTCAATGCAATAGTTTATAACACGTCACCTTCAGGATACAACAAGCTCAGCCACTCAGTGTTATTTTTTCTAAACTTGCACAACTTATATCAAATATGAAGCTCTACACAACATCCTTCTTTATCCAAAGAAAAACTCACAAAAACCTTAAAGAATAGACCGTAGTCAACTCAATCCTCCTAAGTTATATTAGGCACAAAACAAATGCTGGATAGTGATCTCTAAGATTATTCTTTTATTTTCTTTTTGGTAAAATTCTCTATACTTATTCAGTAGCTCAATATCCGATTAGAACCATATATAGTTATCACAGTGGGATTTGGTTAATTGAGGTGGGGATGGGTTCATGACAGGAATATATATCATGCCCAAGTGGGGATTCTAGGGGTATGTTTTCATATAAAAGGCTAATTTTGATTAATTAAAACTTCAATTATGTCTCAGCAATGCGCACATACACTCCCATGATTAATTTCAAAATGTAGCCAAAGATATGCTACGTATCCCATCAACCATTCCACCAAACATTTTGCCCAATACACATTAAGTTAGTGAGACCAATGTGGATCTCAATTGTGACTTGGGTGCGATGTTTTTTTGTTTCGCCAAATTTTTCAGGTTCGAGTACATGACTAGCGTGGCTTCACGGTCTTGAATCTTGATACTTATTTGTTAGAACTGAAAATTTGGAGTTAGTGAAAAAAAAGTGATAGTGATACAAATTAAATAAACATTTTTCATTAGTTTAGAAATTCTTATATTTCAACTTTTAAATGTAATTGCTAAATATTCTTTTTATCCAAAACTTTTTTTTTTTTTTATACTTTTAAAAGTAAAAAATAGGCTTATTGAAACAAGCCTGTATTTTAAAATTCAGATCAAATGGATTGTTCAATCGATTGAATTATATCAACAAGTCGAATCTACGGTTGGGATAACACTAAACCCTTTTTTGGGGAAAAAATTGAATTTAATAATTAATATCTTTAAAAAATTCATTCAAACCGGTAGTTTTTATTTGAACCATTTACAATTTTTTAGGACCAAACAATTAGTTGCATTTAAAAGAAGGGAATTTAGCCTATAATCCCCCAATGTAGGCATGCTATATCCAAAAGCCCCTATTTAAAAATAAATTTCTAATAAATACAAAAATTATAATGTGATCCAATTGCCCTCTTTATTATAGGTAGATTTCAAAATCTACCAAAATTGGTTTTTCGCTTGAAATGGTAGTTACAAGATGCTCGCTTGATTCTCAGTGTGTGATTCTTGTTAAAAAAATGATATTCGGATTATCTGAAATTGGATTTTATTATGTGGAGGTGGACATATATAAATTGAACTAAACCGACGAACCAAACCAGACCAGACTGTTATGGATGGTTTGGTTGGTTTTTAACCCTTTTACGGGTTGGTTTGGTCAAGAAAAAAAAAAAAATTGATTCTCGGTCTGATTTACGATATGATACTTAGAAAGCCACGGTTCACCGAACGGATCGAATTATGTTAAATATATAAAAAATGCTACACAACCAAAAACTTTAACCCGAATTTAAAAACTATCATGACGTGTCATGCTTTGAGTGGTTTAGTCATTTTTTTAAATAGATTCTATCTCACACATCACTCAAAGCATGACACGTCGTGATGATTTTTAAATTTTGGTTAAAATTTATGGTTGTATAGTATTTTTGTAAATATATATATATATATATATATATATATATATATATATATATATATATATATATTTTATAATTTTATAAACAAATAAAAACCATAATCGATCCCCCCTCATTCTCTTTCCCTTCCACTCCGGCACTCCCCCAGCAGCCCTCACTCACTCCTCAGGGGCGCACCTCTCGATCTCCCCTCACCGTCGGCTCTCCTGTCTCCGGCAGTCCAGCGCCTCTCACCGTCTCTCTCCTCAGTGGGGCACCTCTCGATCTCCCATCATCGCCATATCTTACTCTCTCTTCTCTGTGCCTTTGTGGCATCAGCACAGACGTGCCTCTGAGACAAGGGTTCATTCAGCCAAACACATCTCTCTTGTCCAAGTTGCGGGGGTCTCAACTCTGGTACCCATTTCATTTACTTCCTTTTTAAGCTTTTTGCCTTTGGGGTTTAATGTACTTCTGTTTTTTAAATAATGTTTTCTTGAAGCTAACAGTTTGTAATTTTGTATCAGAGATTTCATGAATTGGGTTTGAATATTTTGACTGATTTTTGTTATAATTATGTGATTTGAGGACCTATTAATATTGAAATGTTAATTTTGGAGCTGTTGTTAGGGTTTAGCTTATGGCTTCTTTTGCTAATTGTTTTGATAGTACTTCCATTGCTTCCGAAACAAGCAATTCCTTTGATTTCCACTGTGCGGGCTGTTTTTACTTAATATGCTTAATATTGTTCATGTGCTTTTTACTTAATATGCTTAATATTGTTCATGTGCGGGCTGTTTTATTATGGTAGTATAATTCATCTTTCCTTCAAAAGGTGCCGCATTATATAATTTAAATTTTAGTTTCTTCATATTAGATTTGGGTTGAATTTTTGTTTTAGAAAGATAATTTAAAATACTATTACTGTTTTTAGAAGTAAGTTTCTGTAGTTATTGTTGTTATCCAGCCTGCTGAACTGGCCCAACCGACTGAACCAAACCGCACCAAAACTGCTGGTTCTAGGCCTAGTGTAAGTTTGTGTAGCTAGTGAATTTAAATTCAAAATATTAAGCAAAGTCTAGTGTAAGGTGTAAAAGGTCCGGTTCGGCCGGTTTGGAAGAATTAAATGAGCCAACCCAATTCTAACGGCCCACTAAAATTCCAACCCAAATCAACTCAGTTTCGTGCGATCAAAGAACCCAGGGAAGGTTCAGAGTCTTTTGGGAGCCTTAGAACTGAGGATGTGAGATCAGATGATGAAGAGCACGAGGGCGAGGTCGAGAAGGTTGGCATTGGGGGTGACGAGGTCGCCCGAGGAGCTACTCCCACAGTAGATGATGAGGCCAACCTTGACCGGGGTGAAATTGCGCCTTCAAAGGCCGAGGTCGCTGTTGGAGGTGCGATTGTAGCAAGGGTCGACAAAGGGAAAGGAGTAGACATTCACGGAGTCGAAGAGACTGCTACCATACTGAGGTCGACTTTGAGAGAAAGGGGTGTGATTGATCTCAAGGTGGAGAACCTTTCGTCGCCTTCAGGTATTACATTTGAATTTTTTAGTCTATCTCTTTGCTAGTGATGCCGCTCTTACTTATGCTCTTTTGTCTGTGCAGCTGATCCCCTAGAAGTAACAATTAGGAGGTACCATGTCAGGCCCTTGATCGAGACTCCGAAGTCATGGGGGGAAGGGCCAACGCCTACAGTGGAGGACCCAGAGAGTGGCATTGTAGAGGTCCATGGCTTTCCTGTACATGTCGAATTCGCACCTTTCGTCAGGCGTATATTCGCAAAACATGAAGGGGTAGCTAGAGGGTGTGTTATGGAGCATAGCGCCGTTCGAGGTACTCTTGTTGAAGTTCTGGCTCAGATGGTTCGCCTTGTGACCACCAACTCTCCTGCATCATTGCTGGAATCTGATATAGAGTTTATCAACACGGGGATGAAAGATCTTGAGAGACTTGGCTTTGATTTATCATGGTTCAAACCGTGTATGAGTAAGGTAGCTCCATTTGTAGAATATGCAGGGGCTTGTGCGGAGTTAGATGCTCTGAAGCGTGGTTTAAAGGATGCCGAGGCGCAGGTTAGCCAGCTTCGTCAGGAAGTCTTGAGACATGAAAGTATAGTCAAGACCAAGGGTGAGAAAGCATCGAAGTACCTGGCAGAAATGGATTCCATCATAGCAACCGACATGCTATAGGAGTTAAGCTCTTTTTAAAAAAAAAAAAACAATGTCACCTCCTGCGCGGGGTTCCCTCAAGGTCGAGGGCGTATCTTTTTGTGTTTGCTTTTTGATGATTGTAAGGACAAATTATTAACAAAATGAAGGATTCAATGCATAGTGTTCTAACAAAAAGAGACTTTTTCATTTTTGCTTACAAAAAGAAAGACTATCCCTATGCATGGTAAGCCTTAATAGTTAATCCACACTGCATTGATCGGTGTCATGGGTACTTTTGAATTTAATTTTGAAAGTCGATAATAACTACTGTCGTTAGCTTCCCTGACCACGTAGGGTCATTCCCACTTAGGTGCAAACTTGTGAGGTGCTGGTAATCCCCTTCTGACGAAGTCAGTCGCCCTTAGGACTGGATCTCCCACTTTGAATGAACGAGGTCGCACTAGCTTGTCATAAGCCTGTGCCACCCTTCTTTGGTAGACTTGGAAGTGTGCCTTGGCCTTCTCCTGTCTCCCCTCTAGGGCCTCAAGGTCGAAGAGCCTTGTGTCGGGGTCGACTTCACTCCTTATGGCCAATCTTGTTGAGGGAACTGCTACTTCGACTGGCAACATGGCCTCTGCTCCGTATACCAAGGAAAATGGAGTTGCCCCTGTCGGTCCCCTTTTTGAGGTCCGATAGGCCCATAGAGCTAGAGGCAAGTGTTCATGCCAAGTTCTGGGTTGCTCATGTGTCATCCTGCTTAGAATCCTCAGTAGAGTCTTGTTAGTAGCTTCAGCTTGGCCATTCTCTTTGGGGTAGTATGCTGTTGACTTTACGTGATACACATTGTATTTTGTCAAGAGCTCCCTTACTTGTTTATTTACTGTTCACCCTAAAAATTTTCTATGATCTTTAGGTATGAGCACTTCGGCCTGGCAGTTTATCATGTGGGCGTGCCAACTGCAATCAAGGCGGTTGCAGGTTCTGGGGTCTTCGAGTGCAAAGACGTGTGTGCCTTGAAGTGTGAAAATGTAACGGAAATGAAGGAATTCAAGCAAAAATAAAAATCACAAGAAACATACCATTGTTGGCCTCGTAAGCTCCTTTGATTAATATCCTTGCAAATGATGAAAATCCGAAAAGAATCCGGATTGAGTACAACTTGATTGCGAAAATAAAAAGCTCCTAAGCTAGGAAAATAAATTGACTGAAAGCAAGTAAGAAACGAAATATAAAGAATAAAAGCAGTAGAACATTTGATGTTGATTGATTGTGTGTCCCTCTTCTTGACTTCTTTTGGCTTTTATAGGAAAACAGCTTTGGCTATTTAGATGACAAGTGTCTGCCCATGTTTTTGGCCCATTATCCATTTTCTTCTCAAGCCATCTTCCATTTCCCATAATCTTGCGGTTATAACTTACTGGTTCTCTTCAAATACTGACACGTGTCAGACCATGACCTCCACTAAACCGGCTTCTCTCTTTAAAAATAGGGGATGGCCGTATGACCGATATTTCTCGGGTGACCGATTTTTCATAGGTCGATTTATAGGGTGGCCGATTCTTCATAGGTCGATTTATATTGCTTTTTCCTTACGGCCGAAATTCATTTCCTTCAAACTCAGCCAAAACTCTTTTCTTTATATTTCGGTAAAAAACTGATGGCTGATTTTTTGGTGTGCCAACATTTACGAAAGGGATGCCATTGTCTGAGAGAATCCTTTGTGGGATCCCAAATCTGCAGATGATGTGCTCCTTAATGAAGTTGGTTACGGCTCCACCGGTGGCCCTCCTAAGAAGAATGGCCTCCACCCATTTAGTATAACACTCAGTGACCGCAAGGATTCATATGTTGCCTCACCCCAAGGGGGCTATAGGACCTATAAGGTCCATCGCCCATGTATGGAAGGGCCAGGGAGTAGAAAGACTGGAACTCAACTGCGGAAGCTTTGATGCGATTTGCATGAACCTGACAAGGTCGACATTTCCGGGCGAATTCTTGGGCATCTTTCTCCATGTGGGCCAATAATAGCCCAAGTGTAGGAGGTATTGGAACAGCTTAGTACCTCCTTGATGTTCGCCACAACTTCCTTAATGTGCTTCCTTTAGCACTGTAGTGATTTCTTCTTGAGCGATGCATTTGAGATGGGCACCATTCCACCCTCTTCGAAAGAGTTGGCCATTGTGCACGAAGTACCTGGGAGCTTTCTTCTTTACCAAAATTGCATACTTGATCTCTAGAGGGAGGGCCCCTTCATTGAGATAGTCAAGGTATGGTTGCCTCCATTCTCCCAACTCCACCATCTGTGCTTCTAAGGGGTCAAGGCGACCATGGCATTGCTTGCATTGCTGCTGTAAGTCATTAGCCTCTTTGGCCATCTCTGGCTAATAGTATCCTTGCCTTTGGATCCTCCTAAATGGAGGGACCTCATTTCTTCCACAGTATTTGATCATGGGCCGCTTCAAGGACTTTTGTGGCAAGAACCCTATCCATACATCTCGATAACACCCCGTCGGGACCCCTGTAGTATAGTTCGCCATTTTTGTAGTAATAGCGCTCTAGTCCCCGAGCCCTATCAAGATCGAGCTTGGCAAGATCAAGTTGGGTAAGTATGGGCTTCCTCCAATCATCCTTACTTGTGTCTTCTTCAGGGACAAGGTCGAGAATGGGGCATGTTAAGGGGCGCCGTTCGATTTTAACATCGAGTTCATTCTCTCCCCACATTGTGAACTTGGAGACTAGGGTTGCAAGGGCGTCATCATGCCTATTTTCCGACCTTGGGTGGTGCTCGATCCTTACATCCTCAAATCTCTTGAGGAGCCTTTGGACAAGTGTTCTGTATGGTGCAATGGTGATTTCTTTTACTACGAACTCGCTTGATGTTTGCTTGATCACTAGATTTGAATCCCCAGTTATACAAAGTCTGGTTGCCCCCATTTCCAGCGCTAGGAGAAGTCCCAAGACTAGAGCTTCATACTCTGCCTTATTGTTAGTGACCTTGAATACAAGTCTGTAGGCATGAGAGAATGTTTTGCCTTAAGGGATAGTGAAGACAACACCCACACCACCTTTCTCTCCTGCTGCGGAGCCATCAAAATTCATCTTCCATTCTCCTTCTTCAAACACTGAGTTTTCCTCCTCGATGCCCCCTGGGATTTCTTCTTTCAAGGGTTCATGTTCACTGCTTGGGAAGTAGGTCGGTAGATCAACCAAGGCTTGGCTCCTGATTGCTTTTGGGGTAATGCAAGAGATTTCGAACTCTGCTAGGAGCAACAATCATTTGGCCATTCTTCCCGACAGGGCGGGTCGAGTTAGCAAAAAGCGGATGGGATCATATCTTGTATGAATTGGAGTGAATGGGCTAAGAGATAATGTCTGAACTTTTGGCATGCAAATGCAAGAGCAAGACAATGCTTTTCAACTTTGGAGTAGTGAGTTTCGGCCCCTCTCAGTATACGACTTATATAGTATATAGGCCGTTCTTGCTCCCTATCTCTTGGGCCAAGAGCGCCCCAACAGACTTGTCAATGGACGTGGGATACATAGTCAATGGGATCCCTAGCTGGGGTGAGACCATGGTTGAGGTCGAAGTCAAAGCTTCTTTAACTTTTTCGAAGGCTTCTTGGTGCTCTTCTATCCAAATGAAAGGAGTTTTCTTCTTCAAAAGGGGGGCATAGGATGCTAAGGTTTCAGCCAAGGCTGGGATGAACCTGGGAACATACGAGACCTTGCCCAAGAAGCTTTTCAGTTGCTTTTGTGAGGTAGGTAGGGGCATTTCCTTTATTACTCTCACCTTCAAAGGGTCAACATCGATGCCATGTCGGTGCACTAGGAAACCAAGGAACTTGCCAGCCGAAACCCCGAAAGCGCACTTAAGGGGGTTCATTCGTAATTTGTACTTCCGGCACCTTTCGAAGACTCTCCTGAGGTGTGCGATGTGCTCGTGTTCCGTTTTGGATTTCACAACAATATCGTCGACGTAATCTTCCATTATGTCATGAAGCATGTCATGGAAGATTGCTGTCATAACTCTTTCATAGGTTGCGCCAACATTCTTAAGGCCAAAGGGCATTACTTCGTAATAAAAGTTGCCCAATGGGGTCCTGAAAGTGGTCAGCATGGCATCTTCTGGGGATATGCGAATTTGGTTGTATCCGCTGAAACCATCCATGAAAGAAAACATCTCACCCTTCTGTGGCATCGATGAGAGTATCAATATTGGGAGTTCATCCTTGGGGCATGCTTTGTTGAGGTCACGAAAGTCCACACAACAACGAACTTGCCCACCAACATTGGCAAGCCAAGTAGGGTGCTAAATAAGCTTTATAAACCCAGCAGCTAACAACTTTTCGATCTCAACCTTGATCTGCATCTCTAGTTCAGGTCTAAAGATTCTTGGTGGCTGCTTGACAGATCTGGTTGCGGGCGACACATTAAGCTTGTGAGTTGTGATTGCAGGGTCAAGTCCCGGCATGTCAGTGTAATTCCACGCAAAACATCCTTGTACTCTTGTAATAGCGCTAGCAAGCTAGCTTTTTGCTTTTAAGGGGGCTTCTTGCTAATGAACACAGGCCTTGGCTCAAAACTCCCATAAGAGAGGTCAACCTTCTCAAGTTCCTCTTCCTGTGGCTTCGGCGAGTTTTGCAGGGTTCTGGTGCCGGAGCAAGGTCGTTTACCACTACTTTACTAGACAAGGTCGAACTTGGCAAAGCCGACTCAATCTCTTTTGTGGGGTGCGACCCCCAGGTGGTTGGAACTGCCCCCGCACACCGTCATAACCGGTAAATGGCCCGCCCATTAGGTAGTCGGACTCGGATACAGTATCAGGGACCTTTGCTTGGGGAGGTCGATTTGAGATTTTCAGCTCTTTGTCCTGACTTTGGCGAGGTCGACGGGGCCGGTCTAGTCTTTTCTTCATCAGCTTTATCTTGCTTTGGTAACTTAATAGAGTGTATCTTGGTCATGGTAGCTTCACCCTCGTGGGAAAGCTTATCAAAGAGTGCTGCGTCAGTCATGTGGGCTTCTTCTTGCTCAAAGGGGTTAGCCGAGGTCGGGATGCATACTACACCTTATTTCCACCTGCCTTTGATGCATTGGTGTAAGGTCAAAGGCACAACATGATGTTTGTGAATCCAAGGCCTCCCCAGGAGGATGTGGTACGTGGTTTGGGCCTGTATTACATGAAAGCATGTGGGTGCCCTGATCGGTCCGACAACAAGGTCGAGGTTGATATATCCCAAAGTGGCTTGCCCAAAGGCTGCAAATCCCCTTACAATTACCAGCTCAGAAATTATCCTTTCGAGAGAGATCCCCACAGCCTCTAGAGTTGAGGCGGGTATCAAGTTTAGGGATGACCCTGGGTCGACAAATGCTCGCTTAACCTCTCTACCGTTGATGGTGGCAGTCACAAATAGGGGCCGGTTGTGATTGTAATGGGGGGCCTCGAGATCTTCGTCTGTGAATGTGATAGAGGTTTCTTGAGCTTTGACTCGCCGTCTAATGGACCCCCCTTGAGCGAAGGCAGCCTCATATTGGTCATGGGCAACTTTGGCAAGTACTCTGGATGCTTCAAATCTGGGGACCTCACTGAAGCCAAGTTGATCATAAAAGTGCTTGAACTTTGGATTTTGCTGAAGGGAGGCAGCAATATTATCATATTCTGCAAGGGGATCAATGCATTCGACCTCGCGAAGGACACGGTCGATCTGCATGGGTTCTTCATGAGACACCATGTTCACTTGCCCCCCGTCGCCATGGGGCGGGAAACGATTGGTGTGTACATCTGCTGGGATGGTAGTGATCTCAAGGTCTCCATCTTTAACCTTCTTGTGGAATAGTCTCTTGAGAGCCCAACAAACCATTGTAGGGTGCCTTCTTTTGCGGTGGAAGGCGCAAAAGTTAGGATCGCTGCAATCAGCAGGGGTGGGGTCGACCTCGACTGGAGGCAGGGTCACAATTCCATCCCTGATCCATTACTCGAGGATTGTGAGGACCTCCCTAGCCCCTACAAGGGAACGGGGGAGGTTCAACCATTTTTTTCTTGCTGGGCCGGTTCCCCTTTTGCCTTTTTTGCTACCTCAGCCGCTGCTACCACAGGTGTGGCACTTCTCTTATCTTTCTTATATTCCACCTAGGTGGCGGCGGCGGTGGGGGGGTTGTTGCTGGTCTTGCGGGCCGCTTCATAAAGCTTTGAAAAAGAAGCTAAACCAACGTTCTCGAGATAGACTCGATAAGTTGGTACAATGCCTGCGATACATAGGCTCACCAGGGCTTCCTCTGATATCGGGTCATAGCACTCTACCGCTTCCTCTGATATCGGATCATAGCACTCTACGCTCTTTCTCTGAATCTCTGGACATAGGTGATAAGATCATCACCTTGCTTTTGTCTTTCTTGGCTGAGGGTGATGGCAGTGACCCGCTCATCTACCCAGAAGAACTTCTTGTAGAAAGCATCTACCATGGCTTCCCAGGTGGGCATGGACTCTGGGGCTAGGTTGGAGTACCAGGTGTAAGCTCCCCCAGTCAATGACTTAGAGAACTCACGAAGTGATTCATTAGCACGGTGGGGACCAAGAAAATCGATAAAGCGAACGGCATGCTCTCTTGCATTTCCTTTCTTCCCATTGAACAAAGGGAACTTCAGGGGCACCACGTACCCTAGGGGGTAAGGTGCAGATGCAACATTAGCAGGGTAAGGGGGACGAGTGTCAAGCTCGGGTGGAGGTGGAATAGGTCGAACCAGCTTGGCTCGTTCCTGTTGAAGAAGTTTTTCCACGTCTGCCAAAGTGATGTAATGTATCGTAAGGGGGTGTTGGGGCCTCCCTAGCGATTTCTTGAGGAGGTGCTAAGTTCTCCCCCCTCGAGGAATAGGAGGTCCTGTTCTAGAGGCATCCGCTTGAGGGGTTGCCTTGGGATGAGGGTCTGCTGGAGCAGTTTCCTTTGGAACATTACTTTTTAAGGCCTGAAGTGCTGCTAACATTTTGCCTTGGGTCTCTTGGAGGGAATTCAAGGTCACACATATTTCCTGGATGGAAGGTGTACCTTGGGGATGGGACTGGGACTCGCTGGCTCCTTCCTCTTGGTCACCACAGGCTGTGGTGTTGCGTGTGGTCACCATCTACGTGTGCTACCTTCCCAGTGGAGTCGCCAAAATGTTGATAGTAGGAACTGGGGAGGGTTGTTGACCTGGAGGTTGGCCAATGGCCACATGAGGTTATGACGTGGGGAGAGAGAAATCCAGGAGAGAAGAGAGAACAAGAGCTTCGAAGGGACTTCGAAGGGAACCAAGACAAATGTTAAAGGTGACCTGAGTCGACCTTATCCCTTTCCTAACGGGATGTTACTTTA
This sequence comes from Hamamelis virginiana, assembly GCA_017140935.1. Lineage (NCBI taxonomy): Eukaryota > Viridiplantae > Streptophyta > Magnoliopsida > Saxifragales > Hamamelidaceae > Hamamelis > Hamamelis virginiana. The sequence goes on from JAESVK010001058.1 coordinate 398,582, forward strand.
TCTGAAGAGAGAATAAGTTTTAAGTGAATGCAGCAGCAGCTATTCAAGTTAATGTAGGTAAGCCAAAAGTGAAAGCTTGTTGTTTTCCTCTGGAATGCCTTGTTTTATAGTAGAGTAAAAGGTGATGTACAACTGGGGTGATCAGGGTTGAATAAGTTTTGAGTGAATGCAGCAGTAGCTTTTCAAGTTAAAGTAGGTAAGCCAAAAGTGAAAGCTTGTTGTTTTCCTCTGGAATGCCTTGTTTTGTAGTGGAGTAAAAGGTGATGTACAGCTAGGGTGATCAGGGTTGAGCCAATAGGAGGGTTCTGCACCCTGGTGTTGAGGGTTGAGCCCATAAGAGAGCTCTGCACCCTAGCGTTGCTTGCATGCATGCATGCCACCCCTGTCCCCTTGAACTATCCCATTGGAAGGTGAACTGCTTGAGATCAAAGGTTTAGGACCTGAATCTGAACTATCCCATCAGAATGTGAGATGTTCGAGGTCAAAGGTTCAGGGTCTGAATAAAGTATGACCAATCAGGTAGGACCAGAGTCTCATATGGTGTAGGTATGCAGGTGTATGTATGGGCACGTTTATCGGGTTGACGGTTGCTATTCAGGGATTGTACTACATTCACCACGTGTCCAGGGACAACGTCATCCTTGCCTGTTCCTTGAGAAGGCCAAGACGGAGGTCGACCTTCCTTTGGTCCTCGACCCTGAGAGGGATGACCCTCCGCCTTGGCGACCCTCTTGTTCTGCCCTCCAATCTTCATTCTCTCTCTTAACCCCGTGAAGTGAGCTAATCAATTTGCTTTCCGAATACCAAGCTCAAGGTTGAGCCCCCGAGGATCTTGCCATCGATCCTAGCTAGCTTGATCGTTTGGGTTTGTCCTTTAGAGGGGCCAAGGATGGCATGCATGCCTCTAACTTCTACTCCGGAGAGTAGGCATCTAAAAGTATGGACATCCCAGCTATGGGGCATCCACCCAGAGGTAGGCATCTTTGTTGAGGTGGGAGATCTCAACAAAGGGAGGTGATCAAGGTCGTTGCATGACCTAGTAGGGTCGACCCTGAGGTCAGTTATGGTGAGCTTGGTCATGCTATTGTTTCCTTGAAAAGGTTGACCATGCATGACATGGTTGATTATGATGGTGGTCTCATGCGACAATGCTAAACACAAGATCACATAGGCCCAGTACAATGGGGTTGCACACCATGAGGTCGCATACCATGAGGTTGATCATGAAGTCGACCTTGAGGTTGGGAGACAAGGCCGTGAATGAGTGAGGTCGACCTTGGGTGATGGCAAGGTCGTGGCCAATCACTAGTGGTGCCCACGTGGCATGGGTCGACCCTTAGGTCCCATGTATGAACACTCTTAGTTTGAACTGCTTCAAGGCTAGTTTCATTTTGCTTGATTGATGTATCAGTGATGAAGTTTGAAAATTAGATTATGTAATAACAGTTTCAGTTTTACATCCCCCCACCC
>JAESVK010001058.1:400151-458338 GCA_017140935.1 Hamamelis virginiana
CCCTTTTTTTTTTTTTTTAATTTTAAGTATGAATCTGCCGCACTTAGTTAAGATATGATACGTCCTATTTAAAAGAAAAATGCACCTTTTGTACATGAGGAAGTGGAGATTGCAACAAGAATACTCTTATATTTTTTGTTAATGGATAATGGAGGTTCTTTTTTTTTTTTTTTTTTTGCGGGGGTCAATTTTTCAATTAGGTTTGTGAGCTGGTGCATATATACTGATCTTATATTTTACTTGCATTGAAAGGCATTTTTGCATCTTGACAAACATGTAGTGGGCTGTAGAGCATGTTCTTGAAAATGAGCGCTCTTTGTGAAAATAATAGTGATTTATTTAATCGAGTATGTTACCTGATGAAATATGTGAATACAAAGAGTGTAGAAAGTTCTTTTGAGAAATTTTTTTATGGATATATATTTTTTGTAATATTATTATTTAAAGTTAATTAATAATTAATCTATTATTATGTCACGAAGATGTCACCTTTCAATTCCGGTTGAACCAGTGAACCTTAACCCAGCCATTTTTTTCTGGTTCGATGAATGGTTAGGTTTTCAAAACATTAATTTTTTTGTCAACACTCTTGGCACAATACAGAAATACAGAAGCAGACGAGTGTAAGGTTACCGAAGATGATTATACCAGTGCGTTGCTTCACTTGTGGAAAGGTAATGCCTTCCTCTCAACAACTACAAAGTCTTGGATTTATGTTGACTTACGGTCTCGTTTCTTTCAAGTCACGAGTTGCTGCTCCTTTACCCTATTGTTTCAAGGGATTCTGAACCAATATATGGCTGTACAGATTCATATTAATTTACCCAGGAAACATTTCTATAGATGGAATTTTAGCTTTGGTTTTCAATATATAGAATTGATTTTGTGCAATTGGATGGTGTAGGTGATTGGCAATAAATGGGATACCTATCTCGATCTTCTCCAGGCAGACTACACAGAAGGGTGAGAAGCTCACTGTGTGCGTGTGTGTTTGAATCATTCTTGAAACATTTTTGTTTTCTAAACAATACAGTTGCTGACTATCAATTTTAGTGTATAAGGATTTGGAGATGGAAATTTCTATGTTACCTTACTTTTTAACTAATGTTTGGATCTCGGAAAGTATGAGGAAAATAATCAAAGTTGCTTAAGAAAGGAATCCATGAATAAGCGTTTTAAAGAAATTTTAAAGAAATTTTAATTTCCTTTCCCTCATTCTTTTGGAGATCCAAATGGAGCATTAATATTATGGATTTTGTAAATACTAAAACAAGATAGCAAAGGTTATTGTAACTGTTGAGATCTCCTTCTATATATCACGTGCTTATATAAAATTAAAGAACAAATGTTTGGTTATTGTCCACTTGGTTGTTGTACCCTTAGTTCCTATTGGTTTTTAAAATGATGTTGGAAACATAATTTTTTTGTTATTTAATTATTTTTATTGATTCTGAATGAATTCATTCCATTCATATTGAGATTAAAATTGCAAATTATTATCAAAATTGGTTTTAATTGTTGGTTTTTGGAATCCTATTTAGCATGGGTTTTTCGAATAATTAAAGTGTCCTTTTCCAAAGGTGTAATGTAAATTTTTCCATGCTTATCTTGAAGTGCATTAAGTGCAATAACAGTTTACCAGTTGCAAGTAGGCATTGTGCCATTCGCTCCTCAAGTTGTAGATTACAGATTTTTTCTGATACTACATGCTTCGAGTGTTTAGGAAAACCTGTTTGTAGGGAAGCATCTTCAATAGACAAATATTGAAGGGTTGAAAAGAGTCTTAAAAGGTGTCTTTGTGTATAACCCTGCATTATGACCCGGCATTACTAGATTCTATAGTAAATGTAAATGGTCTATGTTCGCAAAAGTTTACTAGGTTCATGGATATGTGGAACGGCTTTTGAGTCTCCAACAATTATACTACAATAAATAACAGTCTAATTCGACTTGCAAATGATTATGCAAAAGTGCTGAAGCATAGAGACTGGTTGTTTGCAACTTCAACATTCACATGCCCTTTATTCTTGATATTTATAGAAGTTTTTACTTGATAGATTTAAAAAAGAAAAAGAAAAAAAAATTCACATAAGATCCCAACTATTAATTGCAGAGGACATTGTTGAGGTCCAGTGATAACACCCAATTGCTTGTTTTGCAGAGATGCTCTTGATGCATTGGGATTGGTCCGTTATTGCTGTCGACGAATGCTCATGACTCATGTTGACCTCATCGAGAAGCTTCTAAACTATAATAGTACTCTCTCTCGCTCTCTGTGTGTTAAAATAGTGGATTTCTCTGCTGTCCTTTGCACTGACCCAACTTTTTATTGCAGCTCTGGAGAAATCTGAGACCAATTGATGAAGCTTATGGAGTTACAAGTATGCTATGGTTGGTCATTGTGATTAAGAATTCCCTACTGCATTTGTGCGTGCACACCTGCGTGTGCAATTTTCTTTACCCATTCTCTTTAGTTTAGTGCAGTCGTAGTACATGGTATGCATGTTTGGAGAAAGGATAAAGCCACAAACATGATAAAGACATTTAAGGTTTTGCTTTAAGGTTAAATATCAGCTTGGTAGTTTGTCTTATGATTTCTTTTTGTATGTGAGTAGAGTAACCTATTCAGTAGCTGAATACTATACTAAATGTTCAGGAAACTTGCCAAAGTTTGTTTTTTTATACTCAGTATCCTTGTTAAATGTGATATTCAAGATATGTCAACCTATTTGCTGGATTTGATGAGGACTTATACTGCAAGTAATGTCTACCTTGGCTTTGAATTATTCAAAAGAGATAGGTTTACCTGCCAGTATGGGTATGTGAAAATGAAAAAAAAAAAGAATTAGAAACCTTGATTTATTCAAGATATGTCTTGTTTGTGTTTGATTTCGTAGTTAGTGTTTCAGATGTGAGGAATTGACCATGATTTGAGATTGTAGGGCCTCATGGTAGACATCCTTTGATTAAATGATCCAACCCAATTGATGGATGTGTTCTGGATTTGGATCGTCAATCTGAACTCACTGAAGTTAAACCAGATTAAAGTGCTGTTTTTATTCATTTCATTTTTCTCTTCAATAGCATGGACATTTCCAAGTTTAAGTGTGCCATTATTTGACCAAATTGTAGGATATCTTTTTTGTGATAACGTCAACATGTTTGGATTGTTAAAAAGGGGAATATCTGGTCCAGTTAAATTCAAACCCTACAAATTTAGGGCCAATTGGATAAGCTACTATCACTTGTTATTTAGAGCCGACCGGATAAGCTACTACTATCACTTGTTTGAAATGTTTTTTTTTTGGTTTTTCAAAATGTCATTTTGCTGTCAGGTTTTTCAAAATGTCATTCGGGGATTATCTTGATTTTTGTCGACATTTATAAGATGAATATTTTATTAAACGGTTAATTTTTTAAAATATATTTTAGAACCGATTGCATGAAAATGTAGAATATAAAAAATAAAAAAAATGAAGTGAGATTTTGGTATTCCAATTTTGTCCTTACTTTTTAGAGTCTCGAGTGAGATAGGCTTTAAACGAGAGCGAATAAGGGTGTACATCGGTCGGTTTGGTCGGTTTGGTCGGTTTATACCCTTATTATATGAATCAAATCAATCACATCGGTTTGAAGAAATTGAAAACCATTAGGGATCGTGGTACTTATGATAATTAACCAAAATAGGGAATATTTTTCAGCTTGGTTCGATCGATCTATCATCAATTTTAATAGATGCTAATTTGAAAAAAATAAAATAAAATGTGTCACAAAAAAAAATTGTCACCCAAAAAAATGTGTCACTGCCAACTCTTATGTTCTCTCTATTTTCAACTACTAGCAATGCGGAACCTGTTATGCATGAAGTAATTTAAAAATTGTGTTACCCAAAATCAACTACTAACAATTTTCAAATAAAAACCTATTATGCATGAAATAATCAACACTTCTAAGTACCAATTTCTAAAATAAGTTCCAATTGGACTAATTCATACAAATACAATCAAACAAACTTGCATTATGCAAATAGTAGGAGCATACATCGATCGGTTTGATTGGTTTATATCCTCATTATATGAATCAAACCAAACTTCTCAGTTTTAGGAAAATAAAAATCATTAAGGACCGTAACACTCATTAAAACCAACCAAATAGAACGGTTGATTTGCTTTTAATCGGTTCAACCGGTCCCATTTGGTCTTGAGCACCCCAAGCGAATATCCTATTATCATTAGCCTAAAAAAAAAATAATAATAACCTTTACATAAGTGTCAAGCCATTATTGTTCGTGACCTAAGAGCGGTCTTGGCTGAGACTCAGAATGCCTTTTTCTAGTACTTGACCACTACGTCTACTCGCTAGTGTTTGGAAAAGCAGAGTACACGCCCTATAATTGGAACACGTATTGAAACTGTGGGGTATAAACGCGGGAAGGAGGTCCATTATTAAGATGGTACAATTGAGGGGGTCTTGGTCGTTGGAATTTCTGTTAGTTCAATAAAGCTATCTTGACTCCGAAAGGTGCATAAATTGGTCCATGATTGAGACCCGACTTATTAATTTTTACAAAATGATTCCAATACTTGAAATTGGGATTCAAGAGTTTGTGAATTGCTTAATGATGATGGTTTGTGAATTGCCCATGATTTTGTCAGCCTATTGCATTAATTTATGATGTCATATTAGTTGTGGTGAATATTTAAGTTGTCATGATATTATTACCTCATTTGCAATACTTAAAAGTGAAAATGTAATTTAACCAAAAAAAAAAAAAAAAAGTGAAATATAATAAAAGCAATGAGCTATATTTTGAACTATATTAACATGACATTATTACCTCATTTGTAGTGGATGAATAAGTTTTGAGCTATGTTTTGAAGTGTTTTTTTTTTTTTGACTATAGTTATGGTTGTATTCGCTTTTCATAAATATTATCACTCCTATAAAGATCCCACCATTTTAGAGATGATGTTTGGATGATGTTCATTTGTTAATGTATGAAAAATAAAAAAAATAAAAAAAAGTAAAAGAACATTATTGAGTAAGAAATGTGAAGCTGCCAACTAACCTACTGGTAAAGTCTTTTAGTGATTTTACCTGAATTCAAGTCCTATTTTCATAAAAGTGGGAAATTAAGGGAAAAGAGAGAACTACCTCCTATTATTTATCTCATAAATAATAATAATAATAATAATAATAATAAGGGTGATTCTATTGCTACCAACACATATTGCTAGTGGTACCTACCAATTAATAATTTTTATTATTATTATTGTACCCACATATAAATTTACTATTAAGGATAATATTAGAAACAAACTCCTCTTTGGATGGAAATAAAAATATATATATATATATATATAGGACTTTTTGGTATTAGGTGGGTGTAAAAAAAAATTTATGTTATAGGATTAGTTGAATTGGGGTTAGTTTGGGTATTTTAAAGGGTGTAGGTAATATAAATTATATTTTAAAATTTTATCGGTAGATATAAGTAGCAAGTGAGAGCCACTAATAACATAGGTGGGTGGCAATAGAATCACCTTAATAACAAATATAAATAAGTAAAAAGGGCAAGAATTTCGAATGGTCATTCATTTGGGTGGATGGGATTAAGGTTGACCAAATCTTCGGGCAAGAAAGTAAATTCACAAAATTACCGACATGTCCCCGTCTTCCAGAGGGAGAGTAAATTGAATGGCCGTAGTCGAGCGAGTAAGCCAAGTATCCCACTTGCCATACTTGGGAATTACTAGATCTTCCATTCTTGCAGTTTCTATTGGAAGAGCATAGAGTGACCTGTTTTTAAATGTTCTTAACTTTTCCTTCCTTTTCTTGTCTCCTCACTTTTAATAATTCTCCCTTTTGGGCTTCTTTTTCATCATCCACAAAAAGGGCTTCTTCATCTCTCCACAATATCGCAAATCCCCAACTCCAACATTCAAATTTCAAGCCTTGATCAAGCTTTTAATCTTCTGGGTATGTCTCAAAACAATCTGTTTTAATGTAACAAATCTTTAATTCTTGGAATTTGTTTTTGGGAACAGTTGTTTTCTAATTTAAAATTCTGGGTTTTGTTTTGTGATTCTGTTTCTGCTTCTGCAAATTTGAGTTTACTTATGGTGTGAATTTGATTCTGATTGTTGAAAGTTTGGATTTTTGGTTGGTTCAAGAAGGTTTAATTGTAATATCTGAGAAGCTTTAACTATTGTTGACTGTTTGCAATTTGGGTATATATGGTCTGAAATTGTGATATGTGTTTAATGGGTATTTAGGCTTGTTCTTGTTAAAATCTAATTGCTGCCAAGTGTTCTCAATTTGAATACTTAAAATATTTACTCTACTAATGTGGTGTTGATTCAGTATTTGTATATATTGAAGTGTTAGATGGTGAAAAGGAGATGAAAAGGTGGAGAGAGTTGCGTCAATCTTTAGTTATGTTTTTGTTTTTGGAAGAAAATATTTTAAAAGCAAATATCAAACTGCAATGCTTGTAATTTTTTTTTACTATAACAATTAACAATAGACAAGGTATGCTTCATTATACACACACACACTGAAAACAATTACAATTGGAGATTGAAGAAATAAATTAGTAGGGATTGAATGGGGTATTATTTAACTTCTATTCTTGTTCCTCCTGGAAGGAGAACATGTAAATATTACCTTTTTTCCTTTGGAAGTAGACTTGCCCTGCTGGTTCAATGCCTTTTTCACCTTTCTATACAATCACCTTTTAGGCTATTGTCATTTAGTAATTAGTAATTGATCAATCCTATACCAACCCAGAGCCATATATAACCTTTACCCCATAGTTTTGTTCCGATGAACTCATACTACGGATGTTGAAAATAGTCTTTCCAGTAGCCTTGCACTTTTACCCTTTTCTGCGAGGAACAGACCAAGATGATCCAACATGATCTTGCCATGAACTATTCTTGGGGCTGCCTCTCCTCTATTGCTTTATGCAGAACATTTGAACTATAATTATGTGTAGTGATTTGTTGATCGACAATCAATGGCCAGAAAGAATTATAACCATCTTAAGTATTTCCAACAGTTTCAACCATAGCTGTTTAAATTCTTTTCCAACATGATCCAATCCCTGGCTTAGTTTCTTTTGCTTCTTTTGGTACTTTATGAATCTTAATTATAATCATAATCAAAATTTTCTTTTCAGAAGCAACTATAACCATTCAAAACTTAATCAACATAATCACCGTTCGAATTTGCTTTTTATAAGTACTTGTTTGCTTTTTTTGCTTTTTTAAAAAATTTGTAATATTCAATTTCTTAGCAAAAAATTAGAATTACCTTTTGATTTTTTGCTTTTTTCAAATTAGCAATGTATGATTTCTTAACAAAAAAGCAAAAAAAATTAGAAGGTAATGTTTAATTTTTACAAAAAATCAAATATTGCTAATTTTAGAAAAGCAAAAAAGAAAAGAAAAAAAAAGACACTTGAAAAGTTCAACCAAACAGTGCCGTGTTGACATGGGGCAATTGATTTGGAATTTTCATTCCATAATGGGGACAAGAGAATACTCTTCGGGCTTCCTCTCCTAGTCTCCTCTATTGCTTTATGCAGAACATATCTTGCCATGAACCAAAATCTATAGTTATCTGATGATCGACAATCAATGATCAGAAAGACAATCTATGTTGTACTAACTGTGAAGAATGAATAGAAACTGACTTAATGAATGAGGCACTCTTGTCATCTGAAGTAGTGGTCCAAGAAAGGCTTCAACTCTAGGGGGATTCATGCACCCAAATTTACCCAAACAACAATGCTTCTCCTGACCAATCAAAAGGGAGATTTATGTCTAGGGGAAAGCAGAATGTTCCAAAGAAAGTAGTATTATCTTAATGGGAGCTTGTGGCAGCTTAACTTGAAAGTCGAAGCTTGATTTTAAAAGAATTAGGATTTATTTTTATTTTTATTTTTATTGGTTGTATTCAAGAATTAGGTTGCTTCCATGTTGCTTTTCACATTCTGTATCTGTTTCTGCTTTGTTAATTTACCCCCTTTTCTCTACATCCGTGTCATGTTATATCATCACTATATTTTATTATCTGCTTCAGCCATCAACCTCTTGTCAAATATATGTTGTTTGAATTTGTTATTTACATGGGCTGTGAGAAAATTGAAATGATTGTCGAAGATACTAATTAGCCTTTTTTGTTATCATTATGTATGCAGAACTTGACAATTGACGTACTTTTTTCTTGAACGTTAGCGTGCTTCATAGTCAAAGTTGATTTGAAAGCTCTCAACTTTTCACGTGACTGTTAACATCCTAAGAGCCCATGTTAATAAAATCATGCAGCTATATCATCATCCATACTCCTTGGACAGCCAAAAAGTGAGGCTTGCTTTGGAAGAGCATGAAGTTGATTACACATCATACCATGTCAATCCTGTAACAGGCAAGAACATGGATTCTTCATTCTTCAAGATGAACCGGAATGCAAAACTCCCTGTTTTCCAGAATGGTTCTCACATTATATTCGACACTATCGAGATAATCCAGTATGTCTCTTCTTTAACTCACCCTCTTGTGTTGCTTTTACTTTTATATGGAAGATTTGAGGTATGTTTGGAAGCAATTTCAGACTTGAATGACTTATGATGGTTTTCTTTATTTTTAATTTTTTTCTTGATTTTGGGTGGACAAAAATTTTCCCTCGATTTTAGGCAGACAATAGCTTGGTGTCCAAACAAACCCTTAAAGCAATCAACTGATAAAATAACCAATGACAATAAAATTCACGGGTTAATGTGCGTGTAAATTGATAAAAGCAAGAAAACTAAGATGAATGCATATATTAGTAGCTTGAATTGGATACTTACTCTTTAAATTTTTAAACTGTGGCTCCTTAACCTCTCAAAAAGCCGAGCAACCCTGCTTCATAGGGAATGTCAACATTGAAACTGAAATTATTAACATGTACATGATTTAGAAACCCATGGAGTATCTAAATTTATAAATTATAATTAAATTTGAAGCAGAAGGCTTCCTTTCTCCACCCCTGCTCTCCACCCCCTCTGTTTTTTGAGGACCGATTCTTGAAATTGTTTTCAGATATACTTTTATTTGAGACAAAAGGGATGATTTCAAAATGATATAGTAATCTGCAGGTATATAGAAAGAATTGTGGCAGTCTCTTCTGGAGGCGACAACGTACCCCCTAGTAGCGGAGAAGTTATTGAGTGGATGCGGAAGATCCAAGAGTGGAACCCGAAGTTTTTCACTCTTTCCCACATCCCCGAGAAGTATCGGCTATTTGTTACGAAATTCATCAGACGGGTGGTCATTGCTCGGATGGCTGAGTCTCCTGTTTTAGCAAGTGCCTACCACACTAAGCTTAAAGAGGCATACGATACAGAAGACAAGTTGAAGAACCCGGATGTTGTAAACCGGAGCAAGGAACATCTAGTTAGACTTCTTGATGAAGTGGAAACAAAGCTGAATGAAACATCGTATCTAGCAGGGGAAGACTTTACCATGGCAGATGTGATGCTCATTCCAGTTCTGGCGCGTTTAGTCCTTTTGAATTTGGAAGATGAGTATATTGGTAGCAGGCCAAAAATTGCCGAGTACTGGAATGAGATGCAGCAGAGGGCTAGTTATAAAAAGGTGATCGGAAAGTACTTTGATGGCTGGAGAAAGTACAAAACACTGATTAAAACCTGGTGCTTTGTTCGAATCAGAAGTATTTTGAGGAAGTATTGATGAAACAATAAATAAGACAATACGGACTAGGGAGGGGTGGATGAATATAGGGGAAAGAAGGCTAAGTTATATGCTGTATATTAGGGAGGTTGATTTAATGGGAGAAAGAATTCGAGTGTACTTATTTTTTTGCCCTTTTTTCGGGGTTTTTTTTTTTTTGGGGGGGGGGGGGAGGGAGTGGTCTGGTTGTTGGTTAGTGAGGTTTGAAATTTCATTTGGATTGTTTCTTAGGTTCATAAGTACTGAAGAGATGCAGGCAGTTCTGAGTTCAGAGTTCAATTGATACTTGCAATAAAAGTCTGATATTGACAGTGATCGATATACATGCATATACCTTTTGGATAGTTGTGTAAGGTGATTTATTTAGGGTCAATTGCAAAATATATTTTTAAAAACCGACCATTAGATTAGATACATTTCTTATGAATGTTATGCATACAAAAAATTATAGTAATCTAATAATCAATTTCTCAAAAATGTCACTGTAAAGAACTATAATATTTTTTTGTTCTTTAAAATGTCACTGTTTTTTGCAATCGTTTTTCTCTTTCTTTTTTTGTTATTATTATTATTATTACTTTTTACTTTTATCCAAAAACTAACAATTGGATCACTATAATTGTTGTTATGCATGAGAAGGGTATTCAATCCAATGGTTGATTTTTCAAAATTTATTTACCAGTTGGTTCTAAACAGGTCGATTTTTCAAAATTTATTTAACAGTTGGTCTTAAACAGGTCATCGGGTATAGTGCATCATATAATATGGGTACATGCACTTGAGCAGTGAACTAATAAATGACCCACTGATTCTACATCTCCTTTACAGAAGCCACACCTGTTAAGGGTGAGCCAGTCCACATAAAAGAATGGAACCTCTGACATGGACAACAAAACCAAACCATCCTTTTGGAAGTGGTAATACTATAAATCCCAAAATTATTGTCCCAAATGAATCTTAATCCTTCATTTATTATCAAGGTCTGAATTTGTTAAAAAAATTAAGGATTTGATAATCCGCCATATCATTTGAAATACACATTTGGGACACAATTTGTTTGGGACACGTACCCTTTTCCTTTTGGAAATCTTTTTTTTCCCTCCATCCATCCAGCATCCATAAAAAATTTCACCAAGAATCATCGATATTGATTTATCCCCCAAGTAATACAATAATTTGCATCCTTCATCACCATTTCCAAAAATGAGGCACAAACAATTTCCAATATTCTAAACTCATAAAAAAAAAAAAAAAAAACAAAAAAGATACAAAATTTTAAAAATATAACATCATGCTAATATAAAAGTATTAAGATACAATATGCCACTAAGATGTCCATATTCACATGAAGTAAGATATTGGAATTTTATCTTTAAGGGAACATACCCGCAGCATATGTCATTCTAATATGCCACTCTCTTCTCCTCTTTAGGCCTCTTTAGGGACACAGTCAAATCTTTGAGGAAACAGACAATGCTCCTCAGATTAGCTTCAATACCCCAACTCCATAACTTCCCCTCACCTACTTATCAATCCAACCCTGCCTAGCACCACATATTCCGGTTGCCCTCAAGACACTGACATTTATAAGTCCTAACCTAAAAGTATACTATTTTTTCAAATAAAAAATGGGCACTTAAAGATAAAGAGGCAATCACTGATTGGGATGGTTCATCTACAAACTGTACCTTGGACTAATCTACTACGAGGTAAACCTGAATTATCATGGTAACTTTAGGATCTGTACACAATAGGAAATTATGAAATTAATTTAAAAAGTGTGAAAGATCAAGAAAAGAATGGAAGAAGTCACCCAAAGGCAGTTCAGAAAATATTAGATTATATCAACAAATTTCAGTATTCTATAATGCACTTGATTTGTATAAGATAAATTCATGTGCCACGCATTTGTGCTCCATTTGTTTCATACAACAACAAAATCTTGGAAGAGAATAGTTTCAATCCTATTGGACAAGGCATGCATGATTATAATTGTGATGTTAGTAAACCAAGTAATTGAAGCAGTTGCACATGATCAGATGGAAGAGATGCAAATCACCAGTCTTCTATTTTTTTATTCTTTTCTTTCAAAAATGAAGCTTTTTCTCTCCTAGAAATTACATAATAAATTATCTTCTACTCTGACAGACATGTACAAATAGTTTGCCAGAACTATTTCAAGTTACTAATTTGCCTATCTGCCAAATGGAACCCTGGATAATTTGCAAAATTTATGGAAAAATCAAGGTGGGAAAAAAAAAAAAAAATGCTCTACAATGTCTTAATAAGGCAACTTCAGAGTTTCTGAAATTTTCTCATCCAACAATAAAAAGAGTATGGTAATATTTCTAGTTCACAGATCAATTATAGACCAAAACTCCTATTTATAAGGCAGTAAGAAATGGGAAAAAATATATATGATGCTGCGAGCCCGTGTAAGTAAATAATATTCCCAAGAGCACTGAATAAATCACAAAATTCATCTTGTATCTTGTACATCAGATGAAAAAAAATAGAACACAGGTCCAAAATCTAATCACCAATAAAACCGGTTAATGTCTTGTTCTGTTATTCACTAACCTTTAAACATTAGTAAGCCCTTTTAAATTTCAATTAGATCATGAAACATTAACAACAATACCTACCTCTTTGAGGTGTAGATGGAGGGATCAGTATCCAAGCAAGCAGATTGCACAATACAAGTAACTTTTGCCCTCAGCTACTTATATTAGAATTTGAGCAAGAGGACTGAATGTCTGGAATTGAATGGAATTTGCATTGAGAATAAAACCCCGAAAACAAAAGAATTGGGTGTACATGGGAGTATGGAAGAAAATTCAGCAGCTCTTCAGAGTTTTTCCTATAAATTAAAGCTGATTTTGGTGCTGTGAATGAGGATAAAAAGTATTACCAGTGCTCTCCAATCTATTACTTACATCCTCTGAACAATATGGACTTTTCAGCTCATTTGCTACAGTTCCTATACCTATGTTGCACATCCCGCTTCTCGGGTTGTTTCCCATAAATCCCCAACCATTCCTGTTCCGAATCCATGGGGGGCGCTTCTGCTGCCTGAAGTACCTCCTTCCCAAATCATATGAGCTACCCCTTGCTCGTTTAAACATATGTTGATTGTTGGCACCGTAAACATCTACATCTGGTGGGCTAGCACCAGATGTGCTCGGAGTGCTTTGATCCATTTGATGTGTAGCAGAACCGCGGCTGTCCCTTCGCACTTCTCCAGGTTGATTCACAGTCACAGGGTTAACAGCACTAGGTGAAGCATTTCTCTTGTCACAGGGATATGGAGGTAATGGTGGAAAAGGACGGAAAGGCATTCCTGGAGCAATTAACCAACTCTCTAGAGTTTCCGCCTGAGGTGTCCCAAATTGATGCACAATAGACAACGGAATTCCATATGAAACAGGCAAGCGCGATATGAATCTCTCCTGTGGATGCCCTGTAACCATTCCAAAAGGACTCTTTGAATGGCTAGCATTTTGTTGAGGGAGATCAGTAGCAGATGAAGAAGCATTGGATGGAACCAGAGGGGTGTTAAGAGGAGAAGAAAACCCAGGAGGAACATCCTCATGCATGTTCTGCCTTCCATCATCTTCCATATTTGATTCATTTTGTGAGCTTGGTTCACATTCATGTAGTAAAATAGAATTAACTTTTTGCTCATTGTGCTGAGGAGATATTACATCGGGGTTCGTCTCTTTAGGTTGATCCCACCGGCTTTTACGCTTGCGAGGTTTTGTCCCATTGGTTGAGCTACCAGCAATACAAGGTGCAGAACAGCCGTCTGGGGTTCCAGCATCAACTGGAATTATTGTAATCACTGACTGCTTGACACAGTCTATTGCTTCTGTAGGTCTAACAGCCTGATCACGCCAGTAATTGTGTGATGCTGAAAATCTATTGCAGTTGGAACCCCTCTGAAATTCCATCCTGCCATCATCCCTCTCCATGCAACTAATTTTTCTGACAGGTCGAGGAATCCACTTATCTCTGAAGTTTCGAGCAATTCGATGGACCTGTAGGTGTACTAAACTGATTAAAACTAAAACTTGCAGCCAAGAGAATGCATTTAGACACTGATATATCAAAAAGTTTGATAAATAAAAAATAAAGGTTAAACCATAGCACAATTGTATAAGTCATCCATCAAAGTTCTAAGCAATACTCAAAATCTGCTGTAGTATTAAATCATAACTTAATTATTCATATTTATGATTAATAGAATAAAAACCAAAATGCAGCATCACACTAAAGATACGGTTGGCACATCAACCCATGATGACGATAAGACATTTAATCAATAGGAAAAAACTTGAAAATATAATGTTTCAACTGAATAACACTTCTCATTGTTAATTACACAACATATGCCTCTTCAGAACATCTTCTAAACACAACACTTAAATGCTAAATACAAGCAATAGCCTATCAGATTAGGGAGGTCAATCTGAATCCAATCTTGTTCTTAATCGAGTCAGGAACCCAACCTCTTCCCTTTCCATGAAAGAACGCCACCGGCCAACCGGGGAAAAAAGGATGGTTGGGGCAGCATGACAAGTAATGTCAAATTTTCAAGCTCAAAATGTATTCACATCCATGTATTAATGCACCTGATGCTCTGGAATTCACTTAGATATAATAATAAATAACCCTCCCTCCCTCCCTCCCTCCCTCTCTCTCTCATGTTTTTCTTAAATGTCATGGATATTTCTTAAATGTCATGGATATCAATTCCAATCCTACCCGCATACAAAGCACTTCTATCCATATTTTTAAGTATCAAGTATCAATCCACACCAAAATGCATTGCCCTTTATGTATCAATATAAATAAATTCAAGGCTATTTTCATAAGTTAGCAAATAAACCATAATCAAGCTCTTGGACATGTTGCCTAAGCTATTGGACAGCACCTTCATGTATTATAATTCGTATCCAATGCACAACCAATAGTTAGTGCGGCAAAACAAAGTGAAGGGACACCCAGAGATAGAAAGGAGGTTGGGGGGTGGGGGGTGTTCAGGAAAAATAGATATGTCACTGCGTAGTGGACCAAGGTCGTGCGCGCACAAGTATCTTTGAAGTGAGCAAATGATACCACAGACCTTAATAACACAGCCACTATTTAAAAAACAAATAAATTAGCGTATATGGTATTTTCCCCCATTGATACAGATAAAAAAAACTATCTGATTTAAATGAAAGTTCAAGCCAAGCATATGGAAGATAGTTTAAGACAATAATACCTGCTTGTCATCATGCTCTGTCAGCGTCAGTATTGACTCCCTAAAGCTGCACAGAAACTCAATATTAGGAATAAAGTTCCGTACGTAATAAGAAATTAAGAACTGCACACCCAAGATAAAAAATCCTATCAGCGATAAAAGGAAATAAAATATTTGCAATTTAAAAATGCAGGATTTTAAGGATACAGTTTGGGTTAGCTTCAAACCACAACAAAAGAAATTCAACCGTATTTGCTTTTATGTTCCTTCAAGTCAGCACAAGGACAGATGCCTACGGAGACACCTAAGGGTACAGCCAATCTTCATCACCAATAAGAGTTCTTTCAGCCTTATTTTTTCCTTAGGATAGTCTCTTGCAACCTCACTCTCAGCCACTGCTTTAATTGTTGGTGTACCAAAGGCTAAACTAAACAAGGAATTCCTGGTGACTAATTTTAGCCTTCGGATAGCAAGGACTGACGAGTAAAGTAAATAAGGAATTCCTGTCTGATTCAGTTTAACATTTAGATAGTCACTTGTCTGATTAAGTCAACTCTGTTAATGAGTAATTTTCTCGTAAATTTCAAAGTTGTCTTGATGCTAATAAGCATTTCATCCCGAGGTTATGCTATAAACCTTGAGATTAAATAAAAATACATTTCTTGTAATTTGGTCTGAGTTTTAAAAGGTTAATTGCAATATTAGGTATCTAAATAATATTGTTAGGAATAGTTTAAGTGGATTTATTTTCTATTTGTTTCAAATATCAAATTCCTTATAGATTCATGAAAATTAAATCCAGATTTTAACTAGTTAGTCTTCAGAGAGTTAATGTGATTTTAGGTCTTCCCAAGTATGCCCATTAGGAGAGTAGTTTTTTCAGGTAATTACGGTTGTGAATAAGCCTATATGGTTTAAAGAAAAAATTATATAGGCAAGAACTCTGTTCCATGGACTCTGTAGGTAGTCCCAAGGTATCCGTGTCGATACGACACGGGTGCAGGTATGGGATCCAGCTCGGATACTGCTTCCATGGCTGATTGAAGAAGAAGGCAGAGGTGCTGCTGCTGGTGGTTGATGGGGAAGGTTCTTGGCAGCCACCATGATAGGCTGGTAGAGCAGCTATGAAAGTATGAAACCCAACCTGCTGAAGGGTTTCTATGAGAAACCCTCCCTTTCTCCTTTTTATTATTTTTGATTTCATTTTAGTCGTCCAAATTTTTTTTATAAAAATAACCTCCCTTTCTCCATTTTGTTATTTTTATATTTAAGACAACCAAAGTTTGAAATTCTTGCTTAGGCCCTAAATTTAATATTATAAAAATGCTAGGCAAAAATACCCCTAGCATTTTTATAATATTAAAATGGCCCTAGCATGTCAAAATATTTACAAATTTATCCCTCATATTTATTTTATAATATAATATACATCTACAGAAATGATCAAGTCAGTATATGCTTATATAAACTAATATAAGCATGAAGCCCATAGATAATTGTGGGATACATATTTTGAAAAACTAATCATGTCATGTTTGCCAAAAATCATAGTGATCCAACAGTCAATTTCTCGGAAATGTCACTGTGACAGTTTTCAACAGTCACAATTTTTCATAGCTATATATTGAAATTCTAACATTGGATCACCGTGATTTTTGGCATGCATGACATCCATAAGTACAGTATCTGATCCGAAGGTTGGTTGTTCAAAAGATGCATCCCACAATTATCTATGGGCTTCATGCTTACATAAGATATATAAGCATATGTTAACAAGATCGGGACTGTATATTTCTACATACACACATATCCATGTATCCGTACTTAATATTTCAATGCTTTTCATATGAGTCCCAAAATCATGAAATTTAAGAAATTGACGAATCCGACTTCTAGACACATACCCACACCCACACCTGACATCAATACTAGAGTCCATGTATTATAGGCAGGGAGAACCAATTTTGAAGAGCATAATTGAAGGTGATGGTAGAGAAGTGAGGAGTAATGGGCTTGTATCGGGCATTAATTATGGGTCGAAGTAAGGAGGGCATGAGATAGGGTTTAACGGTCTTAGGACTAATGGATCCTTTTTAATTGATGATCGGTGCAAACCCAAGTCAGATGGACCAGTGTTTAAAAGGAGTATGGAGGAGTATGGATTTTAGTAAGGGAGCTAATGATCTTAAGCCCAAATCTTCTTTTCCTAAAGATTTAATCTATCCGGCCCATTCTTCCAACCTAGCTAGGGCTTCACGTCCTTGTAGAAGCTTTTTGTCTCCTTCGAAAAAGCACTCCATCGTTTTGCAAAAGATAGATGACTCAGAGAAAGACGTAGATAATTCCGATTGAAGTTTCCAACAAAGATATTGAGATCGACTTGAAGAATGAGGTGGTTCAAGATTCGCTTTTGGGTGATGATGTTGAGGATATCGACGAAGACATCAATTTTAAGGGTGAAGAGAATCACGAGCTTGTCAATGATTTGCTATTAGTTTCGCGCGTGGGGGATTAAAGAAAATTTAGAAAATGGGATGATGGGTTTTGATTCAAAGGATGCCACGATTTCATCACCTTCTTCGAGTGATTCAGATGGGGAGAAGTCGTTGCTTGGCCTTGATCCTGCAAGCTTGAGGGGTTAAAATGTGCTTGCAGATATCAACACTTTGTTCAATAAAGAGCTAGATACTAAATTTCAGCCGGTACCGAAGGTATGTTCTGATTTTCCTAGTTCTAGCTATCACCAGATTTATCTCCTCTCCTTTCTACCACTCTTATTCATCTTCTATTATTTCTATTTCATCTTTCTTAAATTTAGTTCATTAAGTCCTAAATTCCAACCAAAACAAACCCTTAACCCAAACAAGACCCTACCTAATAAGATGAACCCCACAATCAAAGGACCATCCCAACAAAAAATTTACTACAAGTTATTATCGCATTGTGATGCATATCACAAAGCCAATACATTCTATTGGAACTGTTACCTGAGATAAAAAGAATTGTGTTCAAGTTAAGTTCATTGAAATAGGTTACACATATTTATACAAAACAAAGAATCTATCTAAGGAAACTCTACAATTAGGAAACCTTAATTTAAGCTAATTAGACAGCTATATACAGCAGTATATATTCTGTAACACTCCCCCTCAAGTTGGAGCATAGATATTAATCATGCCCAACTTGTTACAAAGATAATCAACCCGAATCCCATTTAGAGCTTTTGTGAAGATATCCCCTAATTGTTCTCCAGTCTTCACATATCCTGTAGAGATCAAACCTTGCTGAATTTTCTCACGAACAAAATGACAATCAATTTCAATGTGCTTCGTTCGCTCATGAAACACAGGATTAGATGCAATATGAAGGGCAGCTTGGTTATCACACCACAGTTTTGCTGGTAATGAAGTTTTAAGACCTACTTCCTTCAAGAGCTGATATAACCACATTATCTCACTCACAGACTGTGCCATAGCTCTATATTCTGATTCAGCACTTGATCGTGACACAACATTCTGCTTCTTACTTTTCCATGAGACCAAATTTCCTCCAACAAAAACACAATAGCCTGATGTGGATCTTCTATCCACTTTGGAACCTGCCCAATCTGCATCTGAAAAACATTCAATATTAGTGTGTCCATGATCTGTATATAGGATACCACGTCCAGGTGCTCCTTTCAAGTAACACAAAATCTGTTCTAATGCTGCCCAATGATGAACTGTTGGGGATGACATGAACTGACTAACAATACTGACAGAATATGCAATATCTGGACGAGTCACGGTAAGGTAATTCAGCTTTCCAACCAACCTTCGATATCTCTCAGGATATTCAAATAGTTCCCCATCTGCTGTGAGGTGCATGTTTGGAGTCATTGGGGCACTACAAGGCTTTGCTCCCAATTTTCCTGTCTCAGTTAATAAGTCAAGGACATATTTTCTCTGAGATAGAAAGATACCTCTTTTACTCCTTGTGACTTCAACACCCAATAAATACTTTAGCATCCCCAAGTCCTTCGTATGAAACTGAGTATGAAGGCAAGACTTAAGGGATGAGATTCCCGTAGTATCACTTTCAGTAATAACAATGTCATCCACATACACAACTAAAAGAATGATACCAGCTTCTGAATGTTTGTAGAACACAGAGTGGTCAGACTTACTTTTTATCATCCCAAACTTTTCAATAGCCTGACTAAATTTTCCAAACCAAGCACGAGGACTCTGTTTCAAACCATACAGAGACTTTCGAAGGTGACAAACTCTCCCAGACTCCCCCTGAGCAACAAAACCAGGAGGTTGCTCCATATACACCTCCTCTTAAAGATCATCATGAAGAAAAGCATTCTTGATATCGAGTTGATGCAAAGGCCAATGGTGAGTAGCTGCCATAGATATAAACAACCGAACAGATGTCAATTTAGCCACAGGAGAAAAAGTATCAGAATAGTCCACTCCATAGGTTTGAGCATATCCCTTAGCGACAAGACGGGCTTTCAATCGAGCAACTGACCCATCTGGATTGACTTTAACTGTGAACACCCACTTGCATCCTATAGCCCGTTTCCCGGAAGGTAAATCAACCAAGTTCCAAGTACCATTGTCATCTAAAGCATTCATTTCTTCCATCATTGCATTATGCCAACCAAGATGAGATATTGCTTCATGAATGGTTTTAGGAATAGTAATAGAATCAAGGGAAGCAATAAAGGAACAAGAGGAAGACGACAAGCAGTTATAAGAAACAAAAGAAGAAATAGGATAAGTGCAGTGGCGTTTACCTTTGCGTAACGCAATAGGAAGATCATCGCTCGGTACTGGATCTGATGACGAAGTAGCAGGGGCAGGACATGAATCAAGAGGTCTACGCCTGGAGTAGACTTGAAGAATAGGAGGCTTGATAGGAGCAGGTTCCGATACAGGTTCGGAGGATGTAATGGGAGGAGAAGACGGAAAATAGGGTTTGTCTTCCATAAAGGTAACATCAATTGAAACAAGATATTTGTTAAGACTGGGACAGTAACATCTATAACCTTTCTGAAGACGAGAATAACCAAGGAAGATACACTTTAAAGACTTGGGATCTAATTTGGTTACATGTGGACGAACATCTCGAACAAAACAAGTACTACCAAATATTCGAGGATCAACAGGAAATAAAGACTTGTTGGGAAAAATGATTTTGTAAGGAATTTCTCCATGAAGAACAGATGAGGGCATGCGATTAATTAAAAAACATGCTGTAGAAACTGCATCGGCCCAAAAATGTTTAGGAACATTCATTTGAAATAATAAGGCTCGTGCAGTTTCAAGAAGATGTCTGTTCTTCCGTTCGGCTACTCCATTTTGAGATGGAGTATCAACACAAGAAGTCTCATGAAGCATGCCATTCTGAGTCATAATTTTGAAACAAAGTTTTAGTATATTCTTTGGCATTATCACTTCGCAAAGTACGAATCGAAACATTAAATTGAGTTTTAATTTCAGCACAAAATGCACAAAAAATTGAAAACAACTCAGAACGACTTTTCATGAAATATAACCAAGTTACACGAGAATAATCATCCACAAAAGTAACAAAGTACTTAAAACCCGGTTTAGACACAATAGGACAAGGACCCCAAACATCAGAATGAACTAATTCAAAAGGAGCACTAGCTCGTTTATTGACTCTTGGACTCGAACTAAGACGATGGTGTTTGGCAAACTGACACGACTCACAATTTAATGAAGACACCTGACGAAACTGTGGACAAAGCTTCTTGAGCAAAGGAAGAGATGGATGACCCAACCGACAATGAGCCTCGAAGGGAGATGTAACACCAGAACAAGCAACAGATTGAGGTATTGGTGTGTCAAGAATGTAGAGGCCTCCAGACTCATGTCCTTTACCAATAATCTTCTTCGTCATAAGATCCTGAAATAAGCAATCAGGAAAGAATGAGATGCAACAGTTAAGATTGCGAGTAAGCTGGCTTACAGATATCAAATTAAAAGATAAATTAGGTAAATGTAAGACAGATGACAGAGGAATCAGAGGGGTAGGAGTAATCGTGCCAGACCCACGAACACAAGATGGTGACCCATCAGCTAAAGTAACAGTAGAAGTGGAAGGGTACGACTTAAACATAGAAAAAATATTAGAATTACCTGTCATGTGATCTGTGGCACCAGAATCAATGACCCATTTGGAGGATGAGGAAAGAAGACACGCATTTGATTTACCTGAATCAGCAATGGCAGTGATAGAAGGAGATGAAGACTTTAGTGATTCTTGATACTGTGAGAACTTGGCAAATTCATCTGCAGAGATAAGAACTGAATTTTCTGAATTATCATTAGAAAATGCGACGTGGGCCGAATGAGCTCTCTGATTCTTATACTGAAGCTTTCTACATTCATGCTTCATATGGCCAGGCTTGCAACAATAATTACAGACAATTCCTCCAGAGTTCTGTGGCCGAGTGTCAAACCCTTGTGAACTTCCTCTTTTGTTTCCACGCTGATTGGTTGGTCGTCCAGGCTCATAATTATTATTTCGACTCACTAAAGCACCACTGAGTTGAACCGGTGGAGTACCTTCTGTGCGGAGTATTCGACTAAAAACTTCATGTAAAGAGGAGATCTTAGAATCAGAAAGAACCTGTGACTTAGCAGTCTCAAAGTCAGAAGAAAGGCCAGCAAGAAAACTCATGATAGCCATTTGCTCTCGTTGGTGTTGCTGAACCTTTATATCAGTGCTAAAAGGCAACAACATATTAAGCTCCTCATAAGTTTTCTTAAATGCCATAAAATAAGTCGTAAGTGACTGATCTTGTTTTTCTGTACGATAAAATGCTTTGCACACCTCATATATACGAGAAACTTTACCAGAATACAAGAAATCCAAATACTCCATCAGTTCTTTAACAAATTCACAGTGATTAATCAAGCCAATCACCATACTATCAATAGAGTTTCGAATCTGCAGGAATAAGCGAGCATCTTCTCGGAGCCATATCTGCTTCGAATCATCATTGGGAGGATCATCAGTCAAATGATTATCTTGGTCAATACTCCGAAGATAAAGTCGAACGGTCTTACTCCAATCCAAATAATTCGAGCCATTTAGCTTATGGTCTGTGATTTTAGACATCACGGGCACCATATCCGACACAACAACAGATTTTTTCTCAGTCATAACTCCTAAAAAGAGATATAAGGCAGCAAACACAAAGGCAAGACAACCACCACAAAGACAAACACCAAGAATCTTCAACAAGGCAACAAGCACTACCCTTGACAAACAAAAAACAGAACAAAACCACTGAAGAAAAAGAGAGGAATAACCGGCAAAGGAAACTAGTCAAACAGGGTGGCGCGTGGGGCTCACGCGCAGACACACGCGGCGGCGCGTGGAGCTCACGCGCGGGGCTTCTAGTCACCGGATTCCGGTCGAGTGCAGATCGGCGGCTGGTCGTTACTTCTGGGCAGGTGGTGAGAACAGGAACCTCCTCCAAATAGGGTTTCCAAGAAATGGAACCCTCAAAGCTAGAAAAGAGATAGTGGCGCGTGAGGCTCACGCGCGGTGCTTCTGGTCACCGGACTCCGGTCGAGCGCCGGTCGGCGGCTGGTGGTCACTACTAGGTAGGCGGTGAGGACAAGTTATTGCTCCAAATAGGGTTACCAAAGATTGGAACCCTAAAAAACACAAAACCCTTGTTTATGCAAGAGACAGAAAAACAAAAGAAACCTAATTTCGAAACCCTAATGCTCTGATACCATGTTACTTGAGATAAAAAGAATTGTGTTCAAGTTAAGTTCATTGAAATAGGTTACACATATTTATACAAAACAAAGAATCTATCTAAGGAAACTCTACAATTAGGAAACCTTAATTTAAGCTAATTAGACAGCTATATACAGCAGTATATATTCTGTAACAGGAACAAAGAGTATAAAATGCAAAAGAAAATTTATTTTTCATTTGGGAAGGGCCATAACTAAATAGTAAATAAATTCGAAGGAAATGAATATGTTAGTTTTTCTAACCTCTCCATCCCAGGACAAGGTGGGCCACCATTAATAAGTTCCAAGTTAAGTATCTCCTTCACCGCCAAAAACTCTAAGACCTGCAGAAAAAGTCAGTTAGCAGCATGCTGTGCTTGCTCTACGTTCCTCAAGAAAATTTCCATGCTATAAATAATCGATAATGGATCCAACAACAAACTTACTGCTGGCAAGATATGAGGACAAACCCACCTGACTACTCAAATTAAACCACTTTAATTTAACACCAACCCGGTTACAATTTTTTAGAATGTTATAAATAATTTTCATGTTTTTTTTTATCATTTTATATAATTTGAAATGATCCTATCAGCATGTGCTTACTTTAGCTAAAGTGAGCATGAAGCTAATACGGAATTGTGGTATATGTATTTTGAAAAACTAATCATTGGATTAGATACTATACTTATGCATGTTATACATGCCAAAAATCACAGTAATCCAACGGTCGGTTTCTAAAAAATGTTGCTGAGAAAAACTGACAGTTTTCAGAGGTCATAGTTTTTTACAATCTTATTTTGAGATGCTGACATTGGATTACTATGATTTTTGGCATGCATCATGCATGATATCCATAAGAAGAATATCTAATCCAACAATCGGTTTTTCAAAATATATATCCCACAATTAGTTAAAGGCATCATGTTGACTTTAACTTAAGTCAATATATGTGCATAGGATCGAGACATATTATATAATTGGGTGTGCATACAGCATCTAGTTGATCCCATAAAAATGGGTTGGGTTTTAGTGAAGTTTTCCAACAAATTATGGTAGAATTCCGTCTATGATTCCTCGTAAGCATTATAAACCCATAACTTTTTTCTTTTTCTTCTCTTTTTTTTTTTTTTTATTTATCAGGAGCGTTAGAAACCCATAACATGGAATGTTGTCATGCCAATGCCATTATAATCCCCAAAATGATTTCATTTATCTTTACCTAAAGGTTGCAAGGGCTCCCACTATTGTGAGAGACAGAGAGCAGTTACTGCAAAAAGGCGGTTGTAATTGTGAAAAATAACTCACTCCAGCTATTTTTGTTCTACTACTACCATTTAAATTAATAGAAATTATTATTTTTCCCTAATATCGGTAAACTATTCTTTTGCTTCTGATATTTTTAGTTGGGATGAAGTGTAGGGGGCATTTCTATAAGAATACAAGTGTGAACAAAAAAGAGTTGGCTTAATATAATAGCATAAAGGGAAAATTACTCTCTAACCACGTAGAATATACCCTAGAAGACGGGCACTTCTTTGGAGGTTCCGTGGCGATGTCAATATGTGTTAATGACGACACTCCTCTAACACGACTTCGCTCTTCTTTGTGAACAATTCAACTAAGATTTTAAAAAATGATACAAATGGATGCATTTTGAATGATGCATGTGATGCTACATGATATAATATAATTATATGTAAAAATAAAAAAAAAAATACTAATAATAAAAAAATCTATGTTATTAATGGCGTGTCCCTACCGTGTTGTATCCTAGATTTCTTAGGACTTGCTATGTTCGTATGTCCATGTCATGTCGTAACTATGTAGCGCGACTGCATCCATGTTTCCTACTCTAAACTTTAAATTGATTAATGTCCCCACTAAACTACTGACTTGGGAGACTAATTTATCCTCTGACAGTTTGCCGTTAGGGAAACTGACAGGAAGTGGTCATGTGACAATCATGTGATTCATTTAATATAGCTGAGTACCATTCTTACCCTTTTAAAATATGAACCGACAATTTTTAACCTTCAAGAGTTTAATGTCCCTTTAGAGGGCTAAGCTGTCTAGTTCAGGCCCATTGGAGTTTACAGGTTTGAGTTATGGATTTTAGGTGTAAACGGTATGGGTTGTGGGGTTTAACATGGATTCAAGTTTGAGATAATAGATATGGAATTGCAGATCCAGTAGTTTGATCCGGTAGAAATGGTTTCGAGTGCTACTGTGAGAATGGTAACCGGCCATGGAGATCATTATATGTATTTATATGAATTTATGTACGTATGTATATGTATGTATCGGGGAGAGAGAGAGAGAGAGAGAGAGGGGGGGGATTTTTTTCAGATCTGGTGGAGGCTAGGGTTGCATGGATTTGGCTGGAGAAAATGGGGGTATATAGGTGTTTTGTTGGTGGCAGATGTTGTTGCAGTTGGTGGAAGGAACAAAGGCTTAGTGTAACACAGAAGGGTTCATTGGGTGAAGATTATGGTGAAGAGTGGTGTTCAATATGAGAACAAGCAGGAGTTTAGGGTTTTGGAGTTTAGATGCGGACTCGAGTTGTTAAGGGTTTGACCGGATATTAATTGTGGCTGTAAATGGGATTGCAGGTTGTGATTGCTGCTGAAAATGAAGGAGGTGATTGTGGAAATTCAGGCGGTTATGGCAGTTGTAACGGAATAAAATGGGTTTGAATAGATATCAACAACAGCGATGTTGATGGGTTTGAATGAGGTGGTTATGGAGGTTTGTGGCAACAGGGAAGGTGGAGTTGCAGCTGAAATGGTGGATGGGAGGGTCAAGCTGCTTGTTAATGGAGGGTTGCTGCAATTGCCGCAACTTGTGGCGATAGGCCACCAGCAACTGAGCCCAAACCACTCCTCCCCCACCCCCTCAGAAAGTGTTTTCCTCATCTTGTGTAAATTTATTTAATTTAAATTGGTTGAGTGTGTGTTTTTTAATTTCATTAATTTTTAATTTGAAATTTGAAATATTTTTAAAGTCAAATAATCAAGGGTAAAACAGTCTTTTCAATTATTCCATTAATGCTGTTAGAAAGGAAATAAATAATATTAAAGTACTTGAAATATTATAAGGTTCCTAAACTACACACACCTTGAGAAGCTTCCGAAGAATTGGAATCTTTTTAAAGTCCCTTCTGTATTGCTTCATTATGTTGTGTAGCATCCGCAAACCTAAAAAACAAAGCACTTATTATTGTTTCATGCAAATGAACATCCAACTTTACTGAAATTACTTGTTCTTCAACACGAAGTGGAAAAAAAATGCAAGCAATGCAACGCTTTACACTACCATTTTTGCTAATTATGTCAGCCAAGACTGATTTGGATTTTGTTTTCAGGAGTGCATCAAGGATCATTGAAAGATCTCGATTGCTGCAAAATAAAAATTCATGTCTTAATAAAAAATGTTAACAAAACAACTCATATACAAGACGGTATCTAATTATAAGTTTGACTAAGCTACACAAATTAGCATTTAGACTAAGACTCCCAAATAAAGATCAAGATCTAAAATGACCTCTGAATCGCTTCTCCATTGCCACTATCACCTGAAGCTGCAGTGAGAAGCAGAAGTTTCAAGTATCCTTTAGAGGAATCCTGCAACAATACAAAATTTCTTAGAAACACGGACTATGATATGAATAAACATGTATGAAACAGTGACCAAACACAAAGGATTTGAAAATGTTGGTCCTGGTAAATTAAATGTTTCAAACAAAGGAGAGAAATAACAAAATACTGCAGTACAAAGTTAAAAGGATTATGAGAAATAGAAGAAACTGAACAGTGAAGCATGCTGGAAAACAAGTAATAGGAGAAACTGAACAGTGAAGCTTGCTGGGTATTTTAAATCTCTATTAAAAACAAAAGAATAAAAGAACACCAACAGCAACAAAATATCAAAGAGGTTCCTTTGTGAAGTTTAATAAAAATTGCAGAGTGAAGCTATATAACAAGACAGGCACAGAGCACTAAGGTTTCTTTCGCAAATTTAAACTGGAGAACCACCATTAAAATGCACATGCAGGCATACAAGAATGCACAAGCAGAAATACATGCACATCTTCCAAGCGCTTAAATTTAAAAATACCAAAATCAATGCAAAGTAGTAAACAACTCATATGGTAGAGAACTACTTACTTTCCGTTTGCTTATTCCCCCATCATCATCAAGCAACTCACTGAGTTTCTCCTGAACTGCAAGTATTGAAGGGCATAAATCATTAGAGTAATAATCCTACACAATACTATAGCCTAGAAAATAAGAAGGGGGATCCCTTACCTGCTTCAAAACGTCCATTTGCAGAACCATCCAGTAACTTTTTGGGTTTACTAGACAAAGCATGAGATTTGTTCCCTATCACCTGAAATTTGTTCGTATTCGCCAGATTACTTTTATTTTTTCCCTTCTTAACAGAACTAGATGAACGGGAAGTTTTCATGAGAGGTCGCGATTTTGAAAGTATTCGATCATCTTCAACTGCGCCAGATTCAGACTTCCTACTAACATTAATGGTAAAAGACAACGATTTACTAAGCATTGTGGTAGGAGAAGAAGAGCATAAGGATTTGTTCATAATCTCCTCTTGCTGAACATCAGAAATGGGTTTACTCGTTACGTCTTCCGTTTGTAGTGAAATTTCAAGCGGCTGAACAGAAGATGGTAATTTTCCATTTGAATCCTCCATTTCCAAAGAAATTTGAAACTGGGAAACAGCAGATGCAGTTCTGTTCGCAGATTCCTCATTTCCTGTTGTGATCTCCGATTGTCCAACTGCAGTTGCAGATGTGTCTCTTTTACCTCTATTCTTTGGTGCCTCTGCAATTTTCATTTCTTCACCATCACAGGAACTGGTTGTAGATATAATATTGTCCAGGCTCTCACAAGTGTCACCATCTTCACGAACCATTACAGGTTCAGGATATTCTTCATCTGAATCACCTTGAACAATTACTTCAGTGTTAAGTGGATCGCCACCTATAAAGCCCCGACATTGAGATGAACCACAGACACATTTTTTGGCAGCAGCCCCAAACACCCTTACATAGTTGTAATCAAATGTCACCTCTTCACCCTGACATGATAAAACTCTCAAGCTTAAACTTACACATTATGATGATAAAAATAATGCAAGCACACTGAAAGAAAACACACATGCGCGCAAGGGTAATACAAAATATAAGTAGCAGGCAACAAGCAAATTTTTCCAGAAAAACGCATGTGAATAGTTTACACTTGAAGGAAGAGATGTTTAGTATGCTATTTCTTTGGGTTTCTTCATTTTGGTCGAGCAAAAATCCCACCTTTTTGGATTTCTTAGATACATGTACCATGTAAAGTTTATAAAGTTTATTTTTTACAGACTGTACGCCCTGTATACTTGGCTTTTTGGCCTTTTCTGTGAATAATATACTTACCTTTCATCAAAAAATGAAAAAGACATTTAATGAAGAGTGAGAACCTTGAAATGAGCCCAGCATACACCTCAAATCATTCCTTGTGTCAAAGTAAATCAACAGATGAAATAATTGCATCAACATTCATACTCATAATCAATGCGATTCAAGTTGGTAACAAATTCAATTATGTAGAGGAAGTATGACTAAACATGACTAGAGTGAGATTCATACACACAGAGGCACACAAACACACACAAAACCATTCAGCAATGCTAACTATGGAGCTTTGTCCAAAGGAGGTAGGAAGGTATGGAAAGAAAGGAAGCAAAGGTTGAGACACTATGGACATCAAATTATTTTAATGAAATTTTGAAAGACCACCTACAAAATCACATTTGAACAAAGTAAAAATTGATGTTGTTATTCTTCAAGATACAATTCACAACTCTTTTGATATTGGGGTTAAAAGGATATTGGGAGGCCAAGTATTGCTGGTTGGGCATCTCCTTCATCTGGGCAATCTGCATGCGCCATCATAATTTTATGGGATGTAAAGTAAATGGAAGACAATGGGAGAGTGGCGGTATTGATCTTGTTCAACATCAACACCAAATTAGACCAATGGCACACTTTCAACAACTAAAAACTCACTTCCCAAAAGAATTTGCGGACAATCAAGAGTCCAAATCTAAGTAAATGAGGCACCAGATAGAGCAGCCCAACATGTTATAAAACTACGGAGACTGCGGATTACAACAGGAAAGATAAGCAAGCCAAGTAATTAATGCAAGAGGAGTGAATACCTTCTTGATATCCCTTAAAGCAAATAGCCCAATACAAATTTCTCCATTCACCATCCACTGTTTCAGCAAATATAAAAATTAAGTAAACTAGAAAAAGAAATATTATGTATATATATATTTAGAGAGAGAAAGAGAGAGAGGAACAGTTATGACTTTCTTAGGAATTGGAATTCAAGCAACTAGCAAATATATAATGCAGCCAAGAGATACATTCTAAAAAAATAAGGCAGCCACATTCTTCTAAATACTAACATAGCAATGGAGTAGACCAAAAAGATGACTCCACAAGCCATAAATGCAAATATTAATAGCTTATGACCATTATCAACTTATACACCACTCCCTAAAGTTGGCTCTGATTTAAAACATGCAACAAGAACAGAATAGCATAAAAGTTTCTTTTCCACATAATATTGACCTCTTCATCTAAATTCCATTTTTCTTCTCTTAATATTCTATATTTAAATCATATTTATTTTTCTCCTTTCAAGTCTTACCACCTATTTATTGCTTGTCTATTTTCCCTATTCTTTCTTCTCCACCAACCTAAGACATACATCTAATACTATTAATCTACGTTGTGTAGTTAAAATGTTAAACTTTCTTTAGGTATTACTTTTACAACCCTTATACACTCCTCAATCCATCTTAGTAAGAGGGGAAAAAAAGCCTATTTGACTAATATTGGATCCATTTTTAAATATTATTAAATGTCGATCTCTCTTTTCAAAACAAATGTTAGTGATTACAAAGATAGCTTTTTTTTATAAGCAACAAAATTTTATTAAAGAAAAGGATAGATATAAAAAAAGAGGACAAGATGTCCTTCTAAAAAGAAAAATCAGCCAAAAAAAGGAAAAGAACACAACTCACACACACACCTCATTCCAATTTCTCTTACGTCTTAACAACAAATAAAGGCACCCTAAAAATTTCCTTTGAGACTTAAACCCATCAAGAAGCAAAATGAAAAGCCCTATTCCACAGAATTCTAAGATAGTGTCAAATGAGAAACCCAAGCCAGAAAATTACAAGATCATATGCCATACCAAATTTTAAGATAATATCTCCTCCCTCATTTTTTCCCCAAATCCATATCACGCTTGAACCCTCTCATATCCTTTAGTATTCTTCTCTACATGACCATTTAAGTCCCCTCCTAATAAAGATATTCTCCCTGTTAGTTATCCTTTAATTAATCCATTCATATTCTCCCAAAATCGTCGCTTAAATGGATCCAAATTGGGGTGCATAAGCACTAATTATATTGATCGCCACCTCCCTTAATATAAGTTTTATTATAATTGTTCTATCAACTTTTCCCTAAACATCTATGATTTACTCTTTCGAATCTTTATCTATGATTATTCCTACTCCATTCCTGTGTTTGTTATTTCCTATATACCAAAGTTTATATCCAGCATTTTAAAGTTTCCCAGATTTTTCTCCTATCCACTATAGATTTTCTCTGCAAAATCAAAAAATTTTATATGGCCTTTCAAATATATATAGCCATGCCCACGTCAATAATTCATAGCTTGTTGGAGAGTTCCCTTCACTATCTTCATTATAGACAGCAAAATACTCAAACATGAATAATTAAAGCAACTCACAAGCCACAACTAGTATTGAGATCCTCACAAAGAATTGATGCATCATATCACATAATTTTTGCAATATATTGTTGACAAGGGCTAGTTTTGCAAACTTTCGGTATTTTGTATTCAAAACTAAATATATTATGATAGTTCAGAAAATTATAGATATTTAAACTATTTTTAGAAAAGAGAGGGTACTGAAGATGGAGGAAGAAGAAAGAAGGAGAAAATAATGAATGCAAAGAAAGAAGAACAGAGAGAGAGAGAGAGAGAGAGAGAGAGAGAGAGAAGAAAAAAAAGAAAATTGCAATGAAAGAAACTAATCAAGAATGGAGTCCCTATGAAGCAATCCATAGAAGAGGCTCTGCTCTATGCTAAAGAAAATTCTGAATTGAATGGTCCAGACTATAATTGACAAAGTATATGATAAAAAATCTCAAACTGATTTAAAAACTACATGGAATAAACATACTAAAATGATATTCACCTTTTCTGTTCGGCAGTTAGGATCACAGCTATGGTTAATGAAACGCCCCAAATTTCCTTTAGCACATGCATCTATTACCTGATAGTATGAAAAATTGAACAACAAAGAAAAAAACTGGTAAAACCATAAGGTGATTCAGATTGAAATAAGAAAACTTACTCGTAAAATAACAAAAATTTCATAGAGAAGTAACAAAATATTACACAATATCTAAACAATTCCACAGCACAGCATGCAATTGGGTCAAGCAAGTTCGGTTGAAATAGGGAATTTTAAATTCAATTGATTTTTTTACCATCATGTGGAGAATATGGATTGCAACCAGAACTCATGAAGAGAAATTAGGAACATCTGATATCTATTAAATTGATAGCAAAAAAAAACAAATATATTCTTGTTTTATCGTCTGTTAAATATATGCAAGTAGGTCTGTTAAGCAAGGAAACTACTCATTAATAGTTTGAGTTAAGTTCAGTAGCCCACTCACTTGCCAGCCCAAAGAAGGCAAACTTGAGCATCAGTACCAAGCCCAGCTATGTGAGGCTCGCAAAAAGCTGAGGAAGGTGATATGCTGTTGTAGTAACATTACATACTTAGAAATATACGTGGAGTATAAGCAGACAAAAAATGGTCAGGCTTTGAGTAAGCTCTTAGGCTACTGTCACTATCACTTATTAAGGGGTTCCACCCAACTTTCACCAGTATCTTGCTAAAGATGGAAAAGAAACAAATATTGAGAATAGATCTACAACGCACTAATCTAGAGCTTTCTTCCATTTTCAGCAAAGTTCCAAGAAGTTTTGTTTAAACTAGGCCTTTTAGGCTCACAGCTTGTTCCTGGCCATACCAACATGCTTGTCCAAGGCAAGCTCAAACCCTCCCCGACTCAGCTCTGCTAAACTAGGTTAAATCCCCATCTATGAGAACAAATAATAAGCAAGATGGAGGTATTATGGAAATTATTTAAATAAAAAAAAAAAAAAGACATAACACTTAACCAAGAGTAAGGAGTTTTTTTAAACAGAGCAACGTTCAACAAACCGGGATGTGGTAGCTTTGATTTAACCCACACAGAACTTACACTTCCAGAAAGCTAACCTCCATAAAATGTTATTGTAAGAAAGATATGAGACAAACTATAAAATCCTTCAAAGAGAGATCCCAAAATATAAAGTCAAAATAATTCCAAACCAAGCTGGATATCTCAGCACAGCCCACAGTTCCGGAAACTGTCACTACATAATTGACATTAACAGAAACAAATCCATCTAAACTAGCTTCGATCACACACACGCACAATGAAAGACATTAACTTATTTTATAATTTTCTATACATCACACAAGATAGGAAATAGATTAACAAATGTGGAAGAGACAGATTTCCCCTACCAAAAATGGGAAGCATTAAAAAACTGTAACTGACCAAAGAAGAAAAAAAAATTCTCAATTGGACACCACTAAAAACTGAGGCGCTTCATCTATGTGCATAATGCTGTCCCAGTTAGAACTGAGATTCAACATCTTAACATAGAAGAAGTGAAAAACTCCTCAAAGGAAGGACCTAATTGATTAACATAAATTTCCAGTCAATATTACAACATCTAGATCCACCAAATGCTAATCGCATAATTCTTGATTACAAACATAGTAATTTGATTACTTTTAAGGAAATAGAAAAAATAAAATAAAATCTAAGCATGCAGATGCAAACCTCACTGCCATTCAATGTCATGAAGTAGAAATGTTTATGACCCCTGGAAGCATATTCTTTCTGCCGTGCCTCGTAAGAATGCAAATCAAGCACCTGGTTGAACGATACATTAGAAATCCATGTTCACAAGGATATATCAAAACATACAAGCACGAACACCCGCCAAGAACAAAATTAAAAGTTCAAGCCACTTCGAGATAAGTTACAATCCTAGCAAAGGAATCTTGTTACAAGAAGTACATGCCACTATAGAAATAAATTCCTACCCCGTAACAAGCTTCCTTCTGATAAAAAATTGATAGAGAAAATATGTCTGTAGTGAGTTGGCTGAAGGAAGTACCTTCAACTTCGTGCCTTATTTACTTGTTAAGAAAAAAAAAATTAAAAAGAAAAAATAAAAATGAAGCCTACCTTGGCAACCATAATGCCATATAGCATAGCCATTAAAAAATAAAAATGTTTTTTTGCCAATCTCCTTGATCATATGTTTGGTGTTACTTAATAGTTTACATCTTCTGCAGTAAAACTATTCCCCTAGCTTTTTGTTACTTTCAGGGGCTGTTTGGCAAACTTAAAAACTTGGCCAGCTGAGGATAAGCCTGTTTGGTTTTTATTCAGTACTATTTGGTAAGTGTCTTTTTTCTGTAAATCGGTTCAATCCTATTCAGAAAATAAGGCCTAAACACAGTTTTTTTCAAACCAACTGTAAGCTGGTTTACATAAAAACCATATAACAGAAAGAGATCAGAACTGGCCAGACCCAGTTTTCAAAGTTCCTAAACAGGCCCTCGGGGAAAGAAAGGGCAAGGAAGTCAACCCCAACCATTCCACACAGTGTTGCATCAAAGGAATTGGTATGGTTAATTACTTAATTATTGGCAGAAATATAGTAACACAATAGTTTTTAATTTGGTACTAGTGCCAAGTTACCTCTCCAACATATTCAATAAGAAATTGCCCTTTAGACATATCTTCAAGCAACTGCAGCCCATAACCTTTCTTCCCACATCGGAACCACTTCAAGTGGGCATATTTACGTGTCTGGAACTGCAAAAAGACAGTTGAAGCAAACAATGCCCTTTAAATACAAATGAAATTCAGACCAAAAATTCAGATATTACAATCTGGTGAAATCAGCAAAAATACCTGTTGATTTGCACAATGGTCCCCACATGGGCAGGTTCCTTGGACACATTCAATGTTAAGCATTCGATTCAGGCATTCATCTCCACAACCCAAATGCCCATCTAGGGATGGCTTGCAGTGGCAAACCATTACCTGGTTGGAATATAAAACAATTACATTAGAAAAGCATAGACTGACCAACATGGCAACAAATCCAATCAGCCCTCTACAAGTATCAAAAATATATTTATTGACCACGAGCAATTAAATAATGGAGGAAACAAATTAATGGAAAACTCTATGCTAGTTCATCCATAATATCGTTAGCTGAGATGTCAAGACCCAGACTGCCTAAAAAATATGGAAGTTAACAGGGAAATGTGTTAAAAATGCAGGATTACAAAAGCATATACTTTGATCACTGATAATTTAAATGAAAATTAAATAAAACAGTAATGCGGAAAATAGAAGTTTAGTAGAAGGGCAGCTCTTTAATACTAAGAACGGCGAGGGTATTGACCTGTGAAAGAAATAATAACTTGAAAATGCCGTAGCAAAAACAAATAGGCTCCATGGTAATAAAACCACACCACGCACCAAGAATAGGCTAATGAGGAAACCACAAGTTATAGGAAAACATAGGGTGCAAAAGCACAACTAAATTTAGAAGCAATAGTAAGTTCAACTGGGAGCACCTGATTGTCCCAATAACTAAGATGTCAATCATTGAAAAAGAACAAAAAAAGGTGAATAATAATCGCATTGTATACACCATACAGCATAGCAACTAATAGATATATTTCTATA
This sequence comes from Hamamelis virginiana, assembly GCA_017140935.1. Classification (NCBI taxonomy): domain Eukaryota; kingdom Viridiplantae; phylum Streptophyta; class Magnoliopsida; order Saxifragales; family Hamamelidaceae; genus Hamamelis; species Hamamelis virginiana. The sequence goes on from JAESVK010001058.1 coordinate 434,859, forward strand.
TAAATTTATACTATATTATACACAACAAAATTGAATACACAATTGCATTGAAATATCAAGTTATATTCCCCCTCCTTTCTCCAATATTTTCTATTTTGGAAACATATTTTCCAAGTGGGGAATCTTGATCTGAAGGAGTTACATGTCACTTATAGCATCCAAACTTTTGGAGTTCATTTTTTTTTTTTTTACAAGTACGCCCTTTTTCTAAATAGAAATATTATTTTACAAGCAAAAATCAGAAAACCCCACTATGTCCCACCACATTTAGCCCCATGTCGATCACTCGTTCCCATGTTCAAAATCATAATTTTTCTTTTAACTTACATGGCCCAGCCACATCTGACCCTTGTCCCGGCATGTCTGAGCCATGTCTGTATCTCAGACTAGTCTGACAGACCCATGGCTCACCTTTAGGCATCTTCAGGCTAGTTGAAATACAAAACAGCCCTCTTATAATAGTTATCACTGATATAGATAGTTTGAGTTCTTCCTATACGCACTGAAATAACATACAATGCTGCCAAAAATAGAATATAATTATAGTCATAAGTATTATAATTTATAAACTCAGTCAGGTTTAAACCTCATCAATAGTTTGGGTTTTACGGCTTCGGTGCAGAAATAAATTTGACTTGATAAGCATCCAAGATGACTGTTGGGGAACTGCAAAAAAAAATAATAATAAAAATGAAAATTAAATTAAAAATTTTAATATATATACAGGGCTTCTATTATAAGATGCACCGCACCTTACGTAACTTTGCGTAAGGTGACCTCTATAGAACCAAATGCATATCATATTTTGAAAAAGTGACCGTTGGATTCGATGAACTGCTTATGAATTTCATGTTCAACAAAAATCACAGTGATCCAAGGGTTAGTTTCTGAAAAATGTCACAGTGAAAAATTGTTACTTCTTTGTTCTTTAAAATGTCACCAGTTTTTACCGGTTAATTTTTTCAGAAACTGACCGCTACATCATAGTGATTTTTGGCGAACATGAAATTCATAAGCAATTCATCTAATCCAACAGTCCGTTTTTCAAAATATGATATGCATTTGGTCCTATAAAGATCATCTCACGCAACTTTGCATAAGGTGCACCTTATAATAGAAGCCCTGTGTGTGTGTGTGTGTGTGTGTGTATAAAAGATAAATTGAAAAAAAAAAGTGTCAGAATTTAAGAGAACATATAAAAAAATTTAAGCCGAGTCATACTTCAAGCTCAAAGTCAATCTTACTGCTATGCTACCGCTAGCGCAAATCACATACCAGTTGACCGCCTTTGTTCTAGTCCCTTAGAATTTAAACGGTCCTCATTTCCATCTTCCTCACAAGAGGCATCTGATATTTCCAACTCCGCATTAATCTCTGCATTTGACTTCTCTTGACGGATTGAGCAGTCCGAGAAGGCTATATCCTTGTTTTCCTTACAGGTCCTTTATAATAAGTCAAACATAATCCAAAAAAAAAAAAAACACAGAAACCGAGGTATTAGCCATATATTAGGTGAAAGCACAAAATACAAAGCTGGAGAAAGGTAAAATCATATACTTCACATGTAACCAAATTAAATTTAATGCACATATTGTAATAACAAAATATCCTCACACAATTTCACATAAACATTAGTTGAAGAGGAAAAGATAATAGCAATCAAATAATTATGTAAGCAAAAGTTGATCCAAAAAACAAACATCGAAAGTAAGGTGCTAAGATAACTGATATACTAAAAACCTAATAAAAAAATGGTCTGTCAGGAGGTCACCTAACTAATAAAATAAGAAGCTTTGGAAAATAATGGAAATAAGATTTGCTCTGGGCCAAATTGGATCCTCAATTAATGCACAAGAACATATGGCAGAAATTAATTGACAAAGGATTTGTGAAATATTTTGCAAATAAGGAATTCCAAAAGAATAAACAAGTGTTTTGGCTAATAATGAGGAAGGACTTGAGCTTACAATGATTGTTTGGCTGCTCGAGATTCAACCACAGCTTGAAATCACTTTTACGAAAGTTTTGGACCATGTATGAACCTAGAGGAGTACAATATCGCTCACCTTGCTAATATCCTTGGCCGTTTCTGCAGCACTTGGTCTATCAAGTACTTAGGTTTTCAAATAGGCGAGAATCATATCATTGGATTTATGGGCTCTAGTGATTTAAAAGAGTTAGCGAGCACCTGAAATTGTGGAAAAGAACACACTTCCCTAGACCTTCATCCAATCCTCCTAGGTAAACATCCCTGTTTATTTTCTCTACATGTTTAAATATCCAGGTGCCAAACTTTTTAAAGGAGTTCTAAAGCACTTCCTAAGGCCTGGGATGGCGGGATCAATAAAAATTTGCCTCAAAGTTTGTGCCCAGAAATTGAATAGCCTTGTCATTTGGTAAAATGGTGAAAAAAAAAAAAAATTCTGCTGTAAAATGGCTATGGAAATTCCTGAGGAAATCTCAACCTCCCAGGCATTGCTTTGTAGCAAAGAGGAAAGAGAGGTGCAAAAATGGGTGCACTCCAACCCAGCACGAAGCAAAACTCATTGGTGCCCATGAACATACATTGCACCAAACACCAATGCCATTCTTAATCACATCCAACACTCTATTGGCTCCAAAACTTGCACTGAATTTTGGCCAGACCTTAAGGACAGCAGAGGTTTGAAAGTTTGATTTCCTCATCTCTTCTTACTTCTCAGTCTAGGAATGCGTTCATTGTAGACATCTGTGCACCCTGTCAAGCCCTACCACTGCCGCTGGTGAAGGCCTCAGAACCATTAAGGCATATTTAAAACGTTCTTTCGTCAATCTCTTGCCCTCCCCATTGTATTTGGATTACAGGGGAAGCTGAGCCTGACAATCTTGTCAATTAATTGATGAGATAACTTATCAAAACCTATTTACTTGAACATTTAAAAGTGGCTCAAAAAAATGTTAAAATAATTAATTAAAATTTTTACAATAAATTTACAAGATTAATAGATAACTTAACAAAACCTACTTACTTGGCCAAACTTTCACTAAATATGTTTATTAATTGCTGACTACTAAGCAACTCAAGTAACAAAATCTAAACAAAAATAAGAAACCCTGAACATTCAATTTAAAACGTGGTCGAAGCAACATTACGAGGAACACGGATTGCTATGGTACTTTAAAAGGGAACTAATACGCAATATGCTACTTACTCTAGAACCTAGTACAATTGGAGTAGGTCGATGTAGATTACTAAACTCAAAAGTGATAAATTGGTTTCATTTGCAAATTAAGTTTTCTTCTAAACCAATAGAAGACAATTAATATTTCATTTCTTTTTTTATAAAAGGTAAGTGAAGTATACCAATTTCCAAGAAGGCCAAAGGCCAGGTATACCGGATGATACAAAAAGATCAATATAACATGAACTTTACAATGCAATTCTTTATTCTACAGGGTTTCAATTTATACATTTTCATAAATCACCTTACAAAGAAGAAATCATAACTAAATATAGCTTTCTGTGACAATAGTGCACTGCATCAGATTGTATGATCCAAACCACAATATAGCAAAGAAACTAGCCTTTTGTGGTAACCTTGGGTCAGAGCTGACAACTAACAACATTTTCATAGAGGAACCAGGACTGGTCCAAAAAAATATTAGTTCACGTGACTGAGCCTGGACCCTAGTAGTTGCAGTGGAGCATGAGAGGTCCACAGGTGATTGAATACATATTAACACCCCAGATAAACACAGTTGATTAAGTGGTTGACAGCAGGAAACTCTTATACATATTATATACTTGTTATTATACTTGTTCGATTCTTCACCACTTTAATACAATTAGCCAACTTGACCAAATTGGTAAAAACAAACGCACACTTATACAGTATATCAGTTTCTACAATTCTACACAAATAGCATGTTTGCGATGATAACATGACAAATCAATGATTATGTACCATTTGCAATTTGTTTCTTCAATGGAATCTGCAAGTGTAGCTGGTATGCGCCGCCACTTATGACAATCATCACAACGCACCCAAGCATTTCGCGGCGGTAAATACGGCTCCACTACCCCACACGGAACCATGCCCAAGTTACATTTGTCGTCAGATGCAGTTTTATCACCAGTATCGGTTTTTCCAATATCATCTCCCATGCAATTTCCTATGATATTAATTTACGTGAAATCAAAATACAAGCTTTAGTTTTTCCAATCTCATAAGAAAAACCAGTATGACAACAGAACTGTGAAAAAACAAATTATAATGGAAACCAGATAACATAGTTGTGCCTAAATTTAAGTAAAATATTCGTACCTGTTTCTGGACAACCTTCCACTTCACAAACAACCTGGTCACAAATGCCCTTCTCCCTGACTCTGCTCTTATTAAACGACTTCCGTTGTTTTCCACTCTGTCTACAAGCATTTCCTTTCCTGCTTCTCACTAAATCAGGGACTTCTGACTGGCACTTGCTCACTCCAGTAGATTTTGAACTCTTGGAAAGTTTATGCCCCTTAGTTTTAGTAGAAGGAAGCAACTTCTCAAAATTCTGTGATTCTGATGATCCAAGTCCAATATCTGGGATGCAATATAAGTTGGCTTCCGTACCACTTTCAACAGTCAAAACCTCTCTAGAGACCCAATGATCAGTCTCTTTTGATATAGGCAACAGCTCTCTAGACAGCCCATTACTGCTTAACATGTTGCCTGAAGTATTTCTACTAGTCGATGAAGCAAAAGTCTCATCAGAGTAAAAACCATCCCCCATTTTCTGTTTGTGTCCACGTTTCTCTAATACTCTAGGCTTGCTTATGCTTGTGGGCCCAATCATTGGATCCACAATACACTTACTTGCCTGAGGGAGCTTATCTTTCTTCCTTCCTTTCTTACGACTTGTCCGAGGCAAATTTGATCTTTTAACATCCCCAGAAGCAGCCAAATCTTTGGATGAAGTAAGAAGAGCATCATGCAAGTCTTCTTGAACTCTTGCACCAACTTGGGCATCTGGAATCAGGTTGATCACTTCTGAATCTGGTGAAGTTCCTGGATCCGAGTACCTGTTCTCCATCGCTCCTGCCAATGCTTCAACCTCTATCTGGGAGGAAATCCCAATATAAACCTCAGCAGCATTTCCAGTCGACTTTTCTAGGACCACGGTGCTCTCTAGGTCCTTACCTGCAAGGTGTCCATCCAGGTCGGAAGCATCTGGATATGTTTTAACCTTCTCCAGGTTCTGGTTGATATATTGAAACTGCCCAATCCCCAGCACATCTTCCCCCAATTTATCTTCAACACCATTGGCCAATTTTGAAAATTCTAAACCAGTTCCCCTGGGTAACTCGTGCCTGTAATTGCTAATAATTGCATGAACGGGAGCTGAATCATCAACTACCTCCGGAACCATAACCTTCAGACTGCTTTTTGCCACTTCTTTCCCGACTTTAACCTTCAAACGAATGCGACTAGTTGAAGCATGACATTTCCCCTTTGATAAGCGTGAGCTTCCACCTTCCCGGTTCTTGTTACACTTTCCACTTCCTCTGCCACCCCTGGCTTTTCGTGATCCTTCATTCTGAACATGATTCATCTCAAGCTGATTGTTGTCGAAAAATCCTGAAATATTCCCCAATAATCCCCAAATAGAAGAACGAGCTGGTTTGGAGATACAGCTTCTTTTCCTTCTTGCAGCCTTGAAAAGAATTTCAATAGTCCCACGAGAGAGTGGCACTTTGTTGGATGTTTTCCTGCATTTCTTTGCAGTCTTTTCTGTCTGAGTCCTTCGGCTTGATTTACTTATGCGGGTACTTCTCCGAGAAGACAAGCATCTATTGTCAGGAGATTTGGTTTTAGAAAGACTATCAAAATTAACCTTGTCTTTATTTTCATTGTCTGTCTGTCCAGAACAGTCAATTGCAATATTAGATTTAAAATCACCCATACCAATACCAGTTCCAAAAATATCCGGAACATCCAAGCTCTTAGAAAGGCCATTATCGACAACACTAGAGGGTTGACATGATTGCAGAGTGACTGATTTTTCAACAGAATAGTCAGAAGCTATTGCCGACGATCCTTTCTTTAAGTTGCAGGCATTTTCTTCAATAGGCGACATTTGGGTGCATGTTTGGGCCTCTACCACAACTAGAACATCACTTATCTCTTCCATAAACTCCACGACCCTTTCTGCAGAGCGACCATTTACACTGTTACTATCCTTCTGTTCATTTTGTTGGGCCCTGTCACTCGGTGAACCAGACACTTGTGATAATTCTGAGGTCGACTGACAACCCTGCGAAGGTGACATTTGGCTGTATGTATCAACATCTATTTTCTGTTCCACAAACTCTGTTACCCTCTCTGCAGAGGGACCATTGGCAGCACTACCATCATTCTGCTCGTCATGCTGGGTAGTATAACTCAATGAACCACCCATATTATTGACTTCCAAGGGCATCACACAACCCTGTGAAGGCAATATTTGGCTGCAAGTATCAACATCACTTTTCTCCACCACCTCTATCATCCTTTCTGCAGATGGACCATTGACACTGTTACTATCCTTCTGCTCATCATGTTCAGCACAATTACAGGCTGAACCAGCCACATGTAAAATTTCCGAGGGCATTTCACAACCCTGTGAAGGCAATATTTGGCTGCAAGTATCAACATCACTTCGCTCCATCACAACCTCCGTAAACCTTTCTGCAAACGAACTATTGACACTGTTACTATCCTTATGCTCATTCTGTTGGGCATAATTACTCAGTGGATCAGTCATCTGTAATAATTCCAAGGGCGTTTCACAACCCTGTGAAGACAATATTTGGAAGCATGTATCAACCTCATTTTTCCCTTCCACAACCCTTTTCACAGCAAGACCATTAATACTCTCATAATCCATCTGCTCATTTTGTTGCACACAGCCAGTTGGTGAACCAGCCACCTGTAACAATTCCACTGGAAATTGACAGTGCCGTGAAGGTGATAATTCATTGCATGTATCAACCTTAATCGCATCTAAACCGTCACGTTCCTCATCCACAACCTCATTCTGTTCAGCACAATTAATCGGCGAACCATTCACATGTAATAATTCCAAAGGCATTTCACAACCCTCCAAACTTCCTTTCTCCAAGCAAGACGTTTCACTTTCCACATGGCTGCCATGCAAACAAAGCTGACCCACCCCACATTCATTAAATGACAATTTCTCTGCTACCAAATAAACCACATTTTCTCCCGCACCCTCCGCCCCATCTCTCATAACCATAGCCGTTTCAAACTCACAATTCTGCGGTGACCCCAGACACCCATCAGGTGCATCAGCAGGGTCCGCACTAGAATTACATTTTACATTAGCAACTTCAGAGCAAGACTGCTGCTCGTAAACAGATTGTGCTGCAAATTCCGAGCACGAATGCTGTTCGAGAGCAGCCTCCCTACATCCCTCACCCACAGAATCCCCCAACCGCCCTACACCCACTCCGGCCGGCACCAAATGCGGTGACCCAAATACCGGTTCATCGACCAAAGTCGAATGATCACACACACCCATCTCAGGATCAGCCATTTCCAACCATCTAACACACAACCATACGCTCAATTTACAAAGAAAATGATCAAAATTGAACTAAATCAGCAATTATTAACCCAACCCAATACAATGCATGCCCCCAGCAGCGCAAATCAACAACCCTAACTCTCTGTTTTATTCAGCCATCTCCTTCAGGAGAAAAAAAACACAAAAACAATAAACAGAAAAACGTACCGTTTCAGAGTTGTCAGAAGAATCAAAGGGCACCGAGAAAAACCCTAGAAACCGCTTCTCTTACGTTTCTCTGAAATAAGCAAACCCTAATTTGTAAAACCGCTGGGTAATGCAGAGTACATAAAAACAAAACAAATACATACATGTATATATAATAACACGAAGATGAGAGTAGAATATACTTGCCTGATAATGAACGCAAAGAAAATACACAGAACTGCTGAAAACGAAGTCGGTTTATTCTCTCTAATGGTTATATCAATTTACTCATTTTTTTTTATATTTATTTCTTCTCTGTGTCTAGAGAGAGACAGAGGGAGGAGAGAGAGAGAGAGACGGAGGGGTGGAGACGTTCGCGTTGTTAAAGGAAAGGGTCGGACCGAAACAGGAGATTTGTAGTTCTATTTGATACTCGTTAGGTGAAACCCGATTCCGTACTCGCCTGTGCCTGAAGAAAAAGATATACTCGCTTGACATTTGTGGAACACGTGTCTAAGAGAAGGGCTTTTTGGTAATTTGGTAGACCATTGTTTTGAGAACCTTTCTATACTACTCTCGGTTATATGCGGTGGGGAGATTCAAGTTTAGTGGTGCAATAATACAATAATAAGACATATGAAGTGAGATTGGTGGGTTCTGTGATGCCAAGTACAAGTGTACAATGCAAGACTAAAAAAGAGCAAATGATGTCCAAAGTATCTAAATAGATTGTGGATTGAACAAATAATGTCCTTTATATCCAAATTAAGAAAATACTAAAGTTTATTTATGTAAATAATAAAAATACTTTATTTTATGATGTCGATAATGGTAGAGTATATGCTACTTTCTTATCGACAAGTTTTGTTGTTCTTCAGTATATATGGGTTGGCAATATATAGAGATATAATTAATAGATACGATCAGGTTTTGCTGATAGGAAATCAAGCGACAATAGCTTAAAAAATGTTTAATGGTTCATTATATCCTTCTTCTCCGCATAGTGAGCTCTTATTTAGATAATTTTGTTGTACGGACATAAACTGTCAACTTTAGATAAACTGTCATACAGATACGATAGATGTGATCAAGGTTTGCGGGTAAGGAATCAGGTGACAGTAGCTTTAAAAAGTGTTTAATGATTCCTCATATCATTATTATCGACGTAATTAGTTCCTATTTTAACAATCTTACCATATCGACATAATGCTGTTAATAGTGGGCGAGTATGTTTTCCTTTCTTTGTTTGCGAGTATGATTAGGTTTTGTAAATAGGATTATATTCGTCAGAGGTATGATAGATATGATCAAGGTTTGTCAGTTAGGTACTAGGCAACAATAAGTGTCGGTAGTGAATCAAGTGACAGTAGCTTAAAAAGTGTTTAATGATTCATCGTATTCTTCTTGTCCACGTGGTGAGTTCTTATTTAAACAGTATTGGCATACAGACACGTACTGTCAACTTCCAAATACGATAGATGCGGTCGAGATTTACTGACAATGAATCAGGTGACAGTAGCTTAAAAAGGTGTTTAATGATTCCTCATATCATCATTATCCACATAGTGAGTTCCTATTTTAACCACCTTACCATAAACCGACATAAAACCGTTAACACTGGGGGAGTCTATGTTGCTTTCTTTGCCTACGAGTACAATTAGGTTTTTGTAGATATGATCAGATTCTTCAGAGGTATAATAGATATGATCGAGGTTTGTCGGTGAGGTACTGGGCAACAATAAGTGGAACTGTTTAATGACTTATTAGATAATTATTTGACTCATGGTAAGTTCTAATTCTAAGAAATATACCACGAAAGTGCAAAAAAGAACAGCTTCGGAATTAAATTAAAAATGTGCTAAATTTAACCACAATTTAAATAAAAAAAAAAAATGCCCAATTGAGTAGTGTTGTAAACAAGTTAAGCGGATTAGAGTCAAATAATGGATCACTCAATCTTGGGTTGGTAAATTAATGATCTCAACAATAAGATTTAAGCATTGCTCATTTATCGTACAAGCAAACATGAATGAGCTATCATCAATGATCTCAACTAGTTTGGATTACTTAAAGTATTAATAAACTTATCGAGCCAAGATGTATTTTGCTTAAGCTTAGCTCACTAAATCAATGATTTCATAAATTAGATTTGATTGACTTGTTTATTTGGGAGCAAGTTTGGAAAAACATAAAAACAAAAAACAAAACAAAAACAAAAACAAAAATAAAAAACAAAAGACTCAAACTTTTGAGATTCAATAAACAAAAGAATTACTGAAATAATCATTTAGACTATAAGGTTAATTCTTCTTTTAAACAAAAGACTCAAACTTTTGCTAGTAGCCTAGTAGCTAGATAGGGGACCAAGGGACCTTTTCATGCCAATATAAAAATACTAATAATGTCTTTCAATATTGTTGGTGAGTATAGCTACTATCTAGCTTCAATTCTATAAATATGATAATATAATGGATATGATTTATAGGTTTATTGTATTAGTAGAGGACTACTTGACCCTAATTAATACTGAAGTTACCAAATTATCCTCCTCGATCCGATGAGTTTCGATATAAGGGATTTTGCCATGGTAAAAAAAAAATATCGAGACTCTATCTACATTAAATTAGGAGAATCTCATGAAATAATAGAGTATTTGAAAAATAAGATAAAGAAAATTGTCAGCACTAAATTTGTTGCCCACTCTGTCTGAGACTCTAGTAGCATTAAATTAGGAGACTCTCATGATATAATAGAGTATTTTAAAAAATATAAGATACAGAAAAGGCGCTAGCTCCACACTCACATTAATAAGGGTAAATTTTTAATATTGTCCTTATAACAAAATTCCACTTATTTTAATATGTTCTGTATTTCTGTAAAGTCAGTTACAGAATTTATTTTGAAAAATCGACCGTTAAATAAAATACTCATCTTATGAATGTCATATCTGCCAAAAATCACGGTAATCCAACGTTTGGTTTTTATTTTTTAAAAAATTAACTGCAAAATTATGACATTTCGAATAACAAAAGTTTTTCACGGGCTAGTTGCATATCATATTTTGAGAAATTGACCATTGTATTAGATACCTCTCTTATGAATGTTATGTTCCAAAAATCACAATGATCAAATTGTCGATTTTTTTTTTTTTTTTTTTTTTTTGTGTCATTCGAAATGTTACAATTTTGCAATCAATTTTTAAAAAAACTAACGGTTGGATTACTGTGATTTTTGGCAAACATGATATTTATAAGAGGGGTATTTTGTCCAACAATCAATTTTTTCAAATATATTCTGCAACTGACTCTACAAAGATGTGCCTTATATTAAAATGGAAGTTTAGCTTGGCATAGAGGCAAATTTATCATTTTGACCGTTCGTTGCAAATGGTGGAGCGCAAAATGCTATTCATGGAGCGCATTCCCCAACATAAAATTGTCTAACACTAAATTTTTTACCACTCTACCCGGCCACTTTGCTTTGAGAGATCGCATTCTTACAAACAAAAAACAACAAAAAAAAAGAAACTACATTATGATATTCATGCCCGTATATATACTATATTTTGATATTTCAATTTTATCTTTAATACGTAGTAGTTTATATTTGTTATATTTTGAGCATAAGTAAGATATTTTAATTATTTAAATATGGGTTCCACAAGTCTTTTGAGGTGGGCCCATATTGGAATGTATTTATTTCAATAAAAATATTAATGTATTATATTAATAAACTCCAAATACTAAGGCATCGTTTGGATTTGTTTTTCATAAATACTTATTTGCTTTTTTAAAAATTTGCAATACATAATTTCTTAGAAAAATTTTAGGCACCGTTTGGATTTGTTTTTTATAAGTACTTATTTGCTTTTTTAAAATTTTTCTAAGAAATTTTATATTGCAAATTTTTAAAAAAGCAAATAAGTACTTATAGAAGACAAATCCAAACGGTGCCTTAAAAATGCAAATAAGTACTTATGAAAAACAAATCCAAACGGTGCCTAAGGTTTTGAATGAGAAATTATAGTTTAAAATCATCCATTTAGAATTGGTTAAAGGTGGTAGTCATCTTTGTCTCACATTGAATAAATAGTGGATATCTTGTGTGCATATATACCCTTATATTGGACGTATGAGTTGGGCCCCATTGAAACAAAAGTTTTGTGAGGAGAGATAACCTATTTAAAATTGAACTTGGTCCAAAACACACGCACTTGCAACGAATCAGGTGTGATGGGATCATTTAGACCGATCCATTATCTTTTTGGGCCTACTTCGACCTATTACCAACAAGCTGTTGGTAAGAGCTCGAAAGTCCAATTCATTCAATCGTTCATTATCTTCATAGTTTCAAAAAGAGAGAGAGCATTCTACTTGTTCATTGTTTCTTCATATTGTTCAACCTGTAGATTACTGTGCTTGATCATTTTATATGGGAGACAGACGTATACTCCATCAAACTTTAAGCACATACCAATAGGAGGGGCGCATTCAATCTTAAGGACAAAGAGTACAATACTTGCCTTGATCAATCTTCTCATACGTTTATGCTTCAATTTTCTAGTTAACCTGTAAGTTTTTAATTTTAAGTGTTTTATACATTCTGGTTTCTATCTACTTGTTCTATTGGTTACTTAAACAACATTCTGTTTTGACAGAATTATTATTCAAGTATTCTTCTTCTTCTTTATCTTATTATTTAATTATATACAATCCTAGTTGGTATATAATTCTGTAAACTACAAAATTAACATACATTCTATGTTGTTCTATTTAATTAATTGTAATTGTTTATTTTTTATTTGTTTTCTTTCAACATATATATGAGTTATAGACCAATCTCCCAATGATGATGAAATCACCCACAATTCCTTCTAATTGTGATATTCGAGATGCCAAAATTCGATCTCAAGACCTCTGCTTCATGAGTTGCAATAATCGACCACAGAAAGTACCTTGGTGGCCGGGTTAATAAAGTAACTAGTTAATTTGGGGAAAGCTATTTATCTTTAATATGGAATATTCCCATAAGGACACATGGGTCTTTTGGGATTCACATCATGGTAGCGCCCACAAGAACCTGAAAATGTCTTACGGGATGAATATCATTTTCCATCTAGTTTATACAATGACAATGTTGATGTAGAATCAGATATTAATTGTATCAAGAATGGTACGTATTGCCATTATTTGGAATGATGAATCATGGATTGGCAATGAAAGTAGTGGTAGGGTTGGGTTTTGAGTAGATGGGTTCGTGAAGATGAAGCAAATGAAAAAGGAGATTGAGAGTGTGTAAATGGAGGCAGAGATGAAGGAGATTGATCGACAAGATGATTATGGAGCCAGAATATCATAAATTGTGAATGCATTTGTTAAGCGTTCTCATATTAAAGGAATGACAAAGCTAGATTAACCTTGGATCATAGTGGATTGGATTATAGTTGTCTTGGTGGGAATGTTCACAATTAGGACTGCAAACGCGTTGGATTAGGGTTCGGCTCGAGTTTGTTTATTTAGTAAGCAAGCCAAGTCCAAATCTCAAACTTAGGCTCATTTAATAACAAATCTAAGCCCAATCAATCATGAGCTTGGCTTGTTTATGTTAGCGAACAAGACACGTGAACAAGCTTACAAACATGTTTGTGAATAAGGCTAACATGTTTGTGAATAAGACTCATGAACAGACTCGTGAATATGCTTATCTTATGAACAGACTTGTTCTATCATTGTTTTTATCACAAACTCCCATATATAAAATATATGTAAGAGTAAAAATAATTTTTTATTTTACATACTCTTTACATTTTTTAATATAAAAAATAAATTAAGTTAAAAGTAATTTTTATTTTACATCAACATTCACTTAATTTAAGAGATGAGTGATTATTATTTTTAGACAGTTTGAAAGGAGTTAAAATAGTTTACCAAAGTTTGATTACCTTAAATAGAAAAAAATTAATATGTGAAGAGATGGTTTGAACATAGTTATAAATAGACAAGTGGATTCATAGCTCTCCAATAGTAATTTTAAACAAAGCTAGTGCAAATTGGTTTCATAGTAATCGAGATTTATTAAAATAAAAGATCTATAATTTGTAAAATACAAAACCTACCATTGGATTGAAGGAACTTCTTATGAATATCATGATTGCTAAAAATCACAATTATCTAACGGTCGATTTTTAAAAAATGCCAATGTGAATAATTGTCTATTTTGTTCTTCAAAATATCACAGGTCTTCCATAGTTATTATTCAAAAACTGACTATTGGATCGATATGATTTTTTGTAAGCATGGCATTCATAAGGAGTTTATCTAATCCAACAGTGAGGTTTTCTAAATGTCATTAGTTATTAGCTACACTTAAGTAATCCCACGCAACTTCATATCAAGTGCAACTTGTAATTGACTCTCAGGTTTCATGTGTAGGATTAATTGCACGGCATGTTTCTAAAAAACCATCGTAGGATTAATTAAACTTCTTATGAAGATATATCATGCTTACCAAAAATCACAGCAATCCGACAGTCTGTTTTTTCTAAATGCCAATGTGAAACATTTTTTCTTCTTCAAAATATTATCAATTTTCCGGTCTTTTTTCAAAATCTAATTGCTAGCCGGATTGCTATGATTTTTTGAGAGCTTGACATTTATAAGAAGTTTATATAATCTAACGGTGGATTTTTCTCAATGACATTGGTCGTTGGCTATACTCGAGTAATTCCATGCAACTTCATATCAGGTGCACCTTGTCATAGACTCCCTACCATCTACATAACTCAAATATTCTTATCAATTAATTAAAAAACAATAATTACATTTAAGATCAAAACAACAAAAATTACTTGAAAATATAGTCCATTTTTTAATTAAAGCATTTTTTTAAGGATCCAAACTTAGTCTTAATCTATTATGGTAGTTGTTATGGAAAAAAATTGAAATGATAATTATCCAAAATAATAATATAAAAAATAGAAAAAAAGTTAAAAAAGAAAAAAAAGGAAAACAAATTTCTTATGAATATCATGCTTGCCCAGAATCACAGTAATCTAATGACCAGTTTTCTAAATATCATACTTCGTACTAGGTGCACATTGTAATTGAATGGCATAAGTTACATGTGTAGGGGCTAATTTCACAATATATTTTCAAAAAACTACCGTTGTATTGGACAAACTTCTCAACAATGTCATGCTAGCAAAAAATTACAATAATCGAACGTTCTTTTTTAAAAAATGGCAATAAGAAAAATTATTTTTTTCCTTTGAAAATATCACCAATTTTCCAATCATTTTTCAAAATATAACTATTAGATCATTATGAATTTTTTGCGAGCACGGCATTCATATAAAGTTTATCTAATCCAACAGTTGATTTTTTAAAATATTATTTTATATATATTTAATAATTATACAAGAATATGAATGAAATAAGGATAAATATTATGGCCAATATTTAACCAAGAACCCCCTAGTATATGGGTTGTATACCCAAAACCCCCAATAGAAAGAAATAAATTATATAACTTATGACGGATTTGCCCTCATTTATACATGTTGATTTTGAATTTTTTTCCAAAATTAGTTTTTGCCAAAAAATAATGCATTAATTTCCATATATTTTCAAACAGATAAATTTATATATTGTATGCATCTAATATGATTTTCAAACAAGTAAATTAACTTAACTCGTACACACGTGGAGGATGCATAGATTGTTGTATATCTTCAAACAAGTAAATATACATAAACTATATTGTACGCGTCAAATTTGATTTTCAAACAAGTAAATTTACCTAACTCGTATACACTTGTTGGATACGTATATTGCCATACATCTTTAAACAGGAAAATTTATATAAACTATATTTTATGCATTTAATTTGATTTTCAATAAATCCAAAAAAAAAAAGTCCAATGATGCAACTCACTTTTAATGGAATCTTTGAGAATAAATATAGAAAGGAGATTAATAATTGAAAATTTGAAATAAATGCAATTTAAAATTTTTTCATAAAGAGTCCCACATAATTACAAACTCTAAAAAGAAACCGCAATAAATGTAATCTTATCAAATAAGGGCAAATATGCCAATATAAAAAAAGATTGACTTTGTCAATATAAAATATGTCAATATTCTGTAAGGATCTCAAGGTAAATCTTAGAAGGTGTTGGACTTCATGATACGGCCGGAATCTAAATTATAGGGGGGTCCAGATAATTTTCCCTAAATATTATTTATCATAACTTAATAGTATGATATAAAATTAAGGGTATTTAACCCATAACCCCCTAGTAGAGTTGTAGTGTACCTAAATCCTCCTACATATAAATCGGGTTAAGAGATTTACCTGTTTTATATGTTTTGACAAATATATCCTCATTTTATCTGTGAATATTTGAATATTTACCAAAAGTGTTTTGTTCCCAAAAATGGCTGTTAGCGAATTAGCCCTAAAATCTCGCCAATGTGAGGGGATGCATATCCCTATTTGGAAAGAGATAAAGCCCACTTTTACATAATCAAAATGTGTGCTGTGAGATAGGCAGTGTTTGCTGGCTTTGCGTATCTACCTGCAATCGACGAGGAGTTTAAGAGAACCCTGAAATGGATGCTTATGGCGAAACAAAGTAATTATCACCAATTGGGTTTTTGTTTCAAAAACATCAAAAAATCTCTTTTAAATTGTTTATTTGATCCAAATGGCTGTTTACTGGTTACGAAACAATGGATTCATGTTGTGGGTTATGAAATAGGTAAATCCACACTTTTTCTTGTGGATTTTGTGTTTTATATAGGTATTCATAGGTTAATATACCTACATGGGTGGTATAAATTCAAAGTTTTTAACTTTTTATTTAATTAATTTTTTTTTTATTTGATTCATTATTTTAGAATGGGCATTAACTTTTTGGGTTATGAAAAATAGGTAAATATACCTATGTACCTAGTGACTAATGCTCAAAGGACTTTCCTTTTTGTTTGTTTATTGGGTTTTACAGCATTGTTTCATGTTTTGGGTTTTGAAAATATGTAAATGCATATATTTGTTTGGTTGATTTGTGTATTTAGTTGGTATATTCAGGTAAATATATCTATTTAATGATGATATCAGTTGTTTGAAAACCAAATCTACATATTAATGGTTAGCAGGTAAATATACACGTTAATGGTGATAGCAGGTAAATATATGTGTTAATAGTGATTTCAGTTGTTTGAAAATCAAATGGAGATAATACCAGTCGTGATAATGGATATATATACACCAACCCTTTATTTTCAATGTTAGCTTTTGAGAATATATGCAAATAGAATAATGATACATGATTCAAAATTTGAATTGAATCTAATCTAAAACGTTTCCATAAAGAGTCAAATACTGTTACAAACTCTAAATGGAAAATAAAATCTTCTTAATTTCATCAAAAGAAGACAAATCTGTCAATATAAAATATATATATATATATATATATATTGACTTTGAAATACCCTAAAAGGGCATCTTTGGGTAAACCTCATAGAGTTATGGACCTCTTGGTACGGAATCCAAAATATATAGAGGTTCGGATAATTTTCCCTAAGATTAATTAGCCTAATGGTAAGGATGTTGTACATAAGAATATATCATGAACTTTGGAGCATGATCTATCTAGGCATGAACCAAATAGCTAGGCTTCAAGGTTATAGTAATGCAAATCAGGTAAAGATCGATCCATATTAAATGGAGTGAAAGGATAGACAATTGTATTCATATATAATTAATTGAATGTGTCACAGTATTTTTGAAACACAACCGTTCATTAGAAATTCAATAAGTAAGGCATAATCTATTGTCTCTTATCACCCTAGCTACTTAATAATTATAATAAAAATTAAAATTAAAATCATTTAAAACGACCTTTTGATAATAGAGAATTTTGACTCTAGAGATAGAATTTCGAACCTAGCTCAATTGGCCGGAGGGTGTTCTACAGAATATATCAACGTACAACCATCAAAGCACGTCTTAAGTAATCTTCGATATTACACAAAGTGACTGCTCTCAAGATTCAAGCATTCATAATTGACAGGCTAGGAGTTTAACCATTACCCCCAAACTAGGGCCCCAATCAAAACTATTATCTATTCAAGGGATGGAACCTCACAACATCAGAAAGTTATTATGCCTCAAGACTATTAACAAGACAGATTGGTTAGATTTGAAATGAACTATATATATGAAGGTGATATTGAAGCCTAATGATTTTTATTGCATTAGCTAGGATTCATCTTATTGACAATCCTCAGATTTTGCACCATATTATTATAGCAGATAAGTGTGCAAGAGATATAACCCACTGAACAAATTAAGGATCATTACCGGATCTTTGATTGTTTCCTCCATAGTTTTTCAGGTAGAGAAGTCCAATAAGATGTTAAGTTTTCAATTAGGTGGAGGGCCCAATACAAGTATATATATGAAATTATAACAAGCCTTCTATATATTTAGGCAATGTGGGATAGAGTGGGCCGGATTCTATTCTGCTACATAAGATACATTTATCATTAATTTTATTTGGCACTAATTAATAGAGTTACTGTGATCTCTTAGCTTTAACTAGAAGTTGAGGGGATCAATCCTTGCATACCATGGATATATTGAAACCACTCTTTTCCATACATTCAATGGATAATTAAAGTGATCGAATCAATGGCTTTATAGCATAATGACATCTCTAATAACATCTCTCACGAGACAAGACGAGTCTAAGACTAGGATTCAGGGATCAAACCCAGCAACAAGAAAGGGCCACGGTATGGAGATATCCTTCCTTTGGGATATATAGGATGTAGGGTTCCAATTGATGTTTTGATCTTACACAAAAAAAAAAAATGTACAAAAAAGAGGGTTATGTACCCATAAGTCCCAAACATAAGTTTCATACCACTAGGTCCAATGGTCTTTTTAACGTAACAAATAGATAAAGGAGTTTAGAAATCTCAAGGTATAAAATTGGACCTCTTGCTATATACTCTAAACACAAAAAGTTTTAATTGGATCGGATATCTTTTCAAATAAATAAAGAGGCCAATTCATATTGAATGTTAATTTACCAAGAGTAAGCAATTATGATAAGAATTAACATGCATCAATAATATAAGTGAGAGAATATTTATCTCTAGAGAGTCCAAAACCTAGTCCTTTAATAATAAGATAACCATAATGTCATGGTGACCCACAACCATTCACACAATAATATCTCACACCTTATTTCAAGTTATCATACTGCTTACTTAAGGAGGTTAATTAAGGTCACCTCTATATATTACAAACCCTGCAAATTAAGTTGGATTATATATATATATATATAAGTTAGGAGGATTGGTAGCTAGAGAGTTTACACAGTACAAGCGATCCATTGATAATATATTTTAAATTCTCTCCTGTAAATTTGGCTGGATCGGCTGCACTCGAAAGGCGAATGGGGCCATCTGGGAGTTGTAGTCTCTCACTCTCTGATGATATCCATTATCTATCTCCCTCACATTACCTTCCATAGCCATCTCCTGTTGGTGCTGGGGGATAAGGGAAGTGCAAAGAAAAAAAATTTAATTAGTCGAGGAAGAGACCCATGCCAGCTCGATCTTCATATGACTAAATGTCTTTTTGCATTTACTTCTCTTAAAGTCACTTTTGGAGCTTAAAATTTCACTTGATCTAAGAAATGCATTGATAATCACATTTAGGCAACTTGAAGAGTAATAAGATATATGGTTGGCAAAATTTTCATATTAGATATAATTGTGGCAAAAGTTAAGAAGCCCCAACTTTTTTGCAACAATCACTTTTTGTATGGAAATTTTGATATGTGAAGAAAAGGTTTATTGACAGTGATTTTAGAAAAAGCTAACACAAATGGGCCATAAGCATAATCAATATGAAGTTTATTGCAGTGATATATATATATATATATATATAGAGAGAGAGAGAGAGAGAGAGAGAGAGAGAGAGTTATGATCCAGTCAACAAATACTTAATTGACCGTTAGTTCTCGGTCATTTAAATGATTATTTAGGCTACTTAATTGAATGATCTAATTTCGGCTATTTAAATATTTGTTGACTTAGGCTAAATCAACATCCGTTTACTATATCATATATAACCATGATTTTCATGAAAATCATAGTTATGATCAACAGAAAGGGACTAGAACATTTGGTTTAGCGCAGTCCCTAGCCTGGACTAGGGAACTTAACCTAGACCATTCGCTTGGGGTGGCTACAATTATTGAGGGTTCACTTCAATCATATATGCACCAAATATTTTGGAATTGGAATACAATTTATATCATTTGCATCAAAAGTGTGACTACACGGCGTACGAATTTCTTCCATGTCGACCCTAGTATAACTCCTTTTTTTGGTCCTTAAGGAGCCCCAGAAGGGCCATTGGACTACACAACAAGGATAGTCTATAAATCCCTCTTCCCCAAAACCTTCTCATCACAAAGTTTAATATATATATGACTCGAACCCAAGAATTTTAATATCCCAAAAGAACCGTTGGACTACACAGTAAGCATTTATCATGAACCGTTGTGATGGTTGATCAAAATTTTATAAATACATACATAAATATATGTGCATGTACGCTAAACACACACACACACATGAATACTAAGGTCAAGTCGATGTAACGCAAGTTGCATCATGTCACCATAATAACAACTATTTTTATAGTGCATGCATTTTGAAAAACCGGCTGTTGGTTTTGATACCTCTCCTATGCATGTCATATCTGCCAAAGATCACAGTGATTCAACAGTCAATTTTTGAAAAATATAAGTATGAAAAATTTTGACTTTTTTGTTCTTCAAAATATCACCATTTTTTCACTGTTCACTGTGATTTTTCTTAAACACAGAATATAATGTGAAAATGATTATAATTGAGATCGATGACCCGATGTGACCTTTGCATTTCTGTATATATATAAACATTAAAAGTATGTCTACGTATATTTAGATAGATATATGCCAAAACATTCCCTTGCATGTTTTATATGTATTGTGATCATGAGGAGGGTGATGAGAGAGCTACCAAGATGTAACCAAGGCGCTTATTCTCCTCCTCCAACATTCTTTCCTGAGTAATGTTCAGCCAAAAAAGATACAAAAGTTAGGCAAATTATAGCAACTCTATCTAGCTTTCACTATGCAGGAAACATTGATAAGATTACTATTTTGCATTTGTAGTTATAGCAACTATATATAATGAGAAACTTCAATTCAAATCACTGAAAGTACAATTGTTTAACCCTTACTATACTTACATTTTTCTTCAGCATATTGAAAATTTCCGACTGTCACATGAAACAAAGAGAAGATATATCAGATATTTTTTTCTAGATGAGTGCAGCTATCTTTAATTAAACAATATTATAGATATATAAATATTTTTATGAGACTTGCCTGCTTGTTTCGAACGCTAGCAAGGCCATTGTGGAGGGTTTCCTCCATGAAAATGAGCTCTTTATGGTGCAAAGAAGTTATATCTTCACCCTTAAGGTGCCTACAACATATAAACTTAGACATAATTAAGAGAGAGAGAGAGAGAGAGGAGAAGATGAAATCTAGCTACCTGAGCTCGATCTGCATGCTGTCGTTCTCTTTCTTGATTCTCTCCAGTTCATTGCTTAAATTCTGTGAGTTTTATATCGTTGGAAAATATCCAAACGGTTAATTCATCTTAACAAGCAAAGAAATTAAATATGCAAATCCATGAAAGTAGAGACAATTTATAAGCAGATCTGTTCATAGAAACTGTTTGATCTGCTGTTTATTTAATCAAGAGCCCAGATAAGAGTGGTAACAACGAGGTAGAAAGGTAGAGAGAGAGAGAGAGAGAGAGAGAGAGAGAGATGTTTAGTAGATCTATTCAAGGAAATACTTTTAATGTTTTTTGTATGTGATTATAAACTGAAATTAATATAGTTATTTGATCTTTGCAAGAAAGAAGAAAATGAAGAAAAGAACATTCTACACCCAGATCTGTTCATAGATGATGTTACATATATTTCACATACATAGTTTCAGTTTTCTGGCTTTATTTATTTAAAAACAATAAAAAAAAACACTGAGAGGAGAAGGGGGGGGGGGGGGGGGGGGAAAAACAACCCATTTTTTGTTCTGTTCAAAGAATTCATGTTTCATGTTTCTTAACATATTTTTAGCAAAATACCCATGTCATTTTCCATTCAGATAAGCAAGAAACACCAGATGCCTTTAAAGGCAAAAAAAAAAAATGGGCACAAAGGAGCCCCATCACTACAGATCTAGAGAGAGAATCAAACCCTACCTCATGCTTAGCATCCCACAACTTCTTCCCAGACAGCTTGTGATATTTTTCCAAGATATCAATCAACCTTCACATTAAAAAAACAAAAAAAACCCACATGAAACCCAACAGGGGAGAGAGAGAGAGAGAGAGAGAGAGGAACCCAGAAAAATGTTATATTATGCAAATAAAGGGTTTAAGGAAGAAAAAAAAAAAGGATCATACGGTTTAGAAGGGCTACAGTACTCATGCATCTTGCCAGAACTAGCAAAGATAACAAGAGAAACCTGAGCATCACACAGAACTGTGATCTCCTTGGCCTTCTTTATGAGCCCATTTCTCCTCTTGGAATAAGTCACCATCCTGTTAGTTGAGTTCTCAATCCTCTTGATCTCAATCTTACCTCTCCCCATCTCTAGCTCTCACCACAAAACCAACCTAACTTCTTCTCTTCTCCTTCTTCTTCTTCTTCTTCTTCTGCTTGCAGAAGGGAAAAAGATAGAAAGTTATAAAGAGATGAAGATAGAGAGAGAAAGAGAGAGGGAGAGGAGAAAGAAAAGTAATGGAAGGGCATTCCATTATGGGTTGGACGATAAGAAACTTTCTCAATGTCTCAGTAGGGTTGGTTTGTTTTTGGGGTGTTGACATAGCCAAGCCAACTGCTATCCATTATGGTTTGTTTTTGCTGCATCTTCTTAACCAGTGGTCTCTCTATCTCTCCTCTCTCTCTATCTACATAAGAGTTTTTTTTTCTAGCTAGCTTATAGGTAAATATACATGGAAGCATGTCTGAGAAACTGATCCTTTAATCAATACAGGATCTGTATTTTGAAAAATCATTCATTGGATTAGATATCATTTTTATAAATATTATGTATTGCAAAAATCACATTAATTCAACTGTCGATTTCTAAAATAGAGACTGTGAATAACTATCATAGTATATATTCAATATATGGTAAAAGTGTCACAATTTTTTATAATTTATATCTTAGAAACTAATGGTTGGAATATTAAATTATTATGATTTTTTATGTTCATAACATGCATAAGAAGAATATATAATTTACCGGTCAATTTTTAAAAATATCTATCCCACATTGAGTATAAATTTAAGTCTTTGTATAAGGTTACAATCTTACATGTATGCCTACTCATGAGAAAGTTAACAATCGACATAATATATATATATATATGTGTGTGTGTGAGAGATAGATAGAGAGAGAGAGAGACAGATATCAACTGATGGATTTAGGGTCAAGTTTTCAATTAATTAAGTAATGAGGGACAGGACTTAGGGTAACAACAGGAGCTTGTTCTCTCTAATACGTAAAATGAAACTTGTGCATCCATACTGGACACGTGTCATAGTATAAGGCCTTGAAGTCTGTGATGGTCTTGTCTAGGGTTTGAGTGATGGCACTA
>JAESVK010001058.1:478338-493631 GCA_017140935.1 Hamamelis virginiana
ATGCTTACTTTAGCTTAAAGTAAGGTGATCCTCATAAGAGAATTTCTATATATATATATATATATATATATATATATATATATATATATATATTCAAATAATAAAATTCTACCCTTACCCTCAGCCCATAATATTAACTCAAAACTTCTTTCTTAAAAGTAATGGCATACATTACTAAACTAGTAAACTATGTGCAGTTACCTAAATCCTCAATATTAACTTGAAATCTCTTCATTTAAAATGAGGATGCACGCTATTAGACTAATATACTATCGATATTTTTTTGTCTAGTTAGTGATAAAAAAAAGTTTAGTGTAAAGGCTATGGTAAAAAATTGTTTATAAAAATAGGGTAAGGGTGAATTACATTAAACCCTTAAACTATAGATTCTTTTTCTAAAACACTTTATAAGTTTTAAAATTGAACAAATACTCTTAAATTGGGCTCACAAATTTTCCATAAACTTAGAAAAATAAAAATAAACAACCCTTGAATTATTAAACTTAACAATTAAAACCTAAATTTTATGATTTTATAATACTCCATAACTCTTTGTGTAAATTTTGTGGACTTAATCCGTAGTTTAAGAGTTATTTGTTCGGTTTTCATGGTTCAGGATTGTTTGTTTGGTTTTAAAGTCCATAAAATTTTTGTGAACTTGACATATAATTTATGAAAATAATTTATTTGGTTCTAAAGTTCATGAAATTTTATACACCTAATAGATAGTTTGTGAAAGTTTTGTATAATTTATCCCAGTAATACTAAACGAATTAAATTTCTAAACAACTTTATCGCATATAACAATTGATGTGATATGTTACACTGGACACGTACACTTTAATTTATAAGTTTTGTCACATTATTTAATGCAAAGAAATTGACAATTTTTTTTACTTGTGTAGTGGTACTCAGATAATTGAAGCTTAATACTTAAGCTCTAAAAACTCTTAGACCATGTAAGGTCCTAAATTTTGAAAACAATTCTCTATTTTTAGAGTTTAAAAAACAAGAAATTTTTTTTTTCTTTCCAATATTTACATTTCTCTCTTACCTTTTCTTTTTGTCTTCAATGAATAAGTAAGGAAACAAATTTTTATTATATTTTAAAAATTATATTTTTATTGAATTCTTAAATAAATATATTAGCCAAACATGTTTATTATTATATTTTATGTTTTTTAAATTATAAACACTGAAAACTAAATTTAGACTCCATTGACAAATATGGCCTTGAGATCTTGAAAATAATAATAATAATTATTATTATAATAAAAGAAATGCAAGGGATAAGTAATAAAAATGACTTAGATAAGGGTTTTTTTTTTTTGGTGTGTGTGTGGGATTACATTTTTAAAATAGCCAATTTGAAATAATAAGAGTATTCTATTTTCACCATTATTTTTACTATTTTTTTATCAAACACCTTACATGGCATATCATGTGATAATATCATACCAGTGACGTAATTAACACGTTGACGCAGATGTGACATGTCATGTGATACATCATATTAGTATACTTGCATAATATTGTTGCATCATTAGGTCAATAAAATAAGGTCAAAATGACAACGAGGCTAGCATGTGTATCAGTATTATATTTACATAAAAAAGTTAAGGTTCCGTTTGGATAAGTTGTAATTTATTGATTTAGTTACTTTTAAAAGTTGAGATAGTAAGAAAATTTTGCTACCTCAACTTTTAAAAATAATTATCAATACTCTACACTATCATTTTTTTTTTAAATAAAAAAAATAATAGTTTATCTAAATAACTTGGCCTTAAGCTACTAGTTGAACTCATTGTACAACCTTTCCAATAATGTGTACAACTCTGGTTTGGCATATTCTTTGGCATTTTTTTGTACAAAATGTTTAACCAGGCGATATTTAGAAAGTTAAGAATCCATTTGGATAAGCTGTAACCGCTATCATGGACCCCCTTCTTTCAACATCTCTTTCGATCTACATTCTCATGGCACCATGCATTTGTCCGGTACAAATTAACATTAGAGATGTTTATTTAAAAAAAAAAAAAGTAAAAAAATAAAAACAGGACCACTTTTCATTGGTCACATATGAAGATTTGAAGAAAAATAGGACCACTTATATTAGGATGACAACATTTGGTAGGTTCCCATAATCAATAATTCTTGATTATTGGGTAGTGCCAAATAAGAGCCATGTACCCCCCAAAAACAAAAAAAAATCACTTGTCCTTGTCATTTGCTTGTGATGCTAATATCTCTTATCATGATTCAATAAATATGGAGAGAAATTTCAATACTACCAATTTCTGTTGTAATTTTAGTTTCTATGTGAACATAATTTTGTTGGGTAGTGCTAAAGAGGAGGCCATGCCATAGAAGCAAATTGGTCTTATAAATGGACTTCTTCTTTCCAATCAAAAAAGGATTAAGAGAATTTATATTAAAGGTAGATGCTGATAGTTATTATTATTATATTGAAAAGTTACATAAATACCCTTTGAAGATTTGTAGTATTTTGAAAAATAGAATAAGTATTAGGATAAATCATGTCTATAGTGTTTTAAAAAAGTTTGTATGATTTTAAATTCAGGAGGTTTGGATTTACAGTTCATCATTTAAATTCAAAATAGAATGAGTATTAGGATAAATCATGTCTATAGTAGGTTAGCTTAGACTTTTTTTTTTTTTTTGTTATACAGGTGGTATCTTGGGTTAGCTTTCGCGCACAAGATTAAATCCTGCATCTCGAATAATGTTTTCGAAATAAGGTTTGTGCCTTGTGGTTCGCGACACTCGAATATTAGTAGTTAGTGAGAGTTGAATACGGAACCAATAGACTTCTTTCATCAAACAAATATACGAGAACTTTTCATTAAGTCAAATTTTTGTATATTTGTTTTAAGAGTCCTGATTCACATTAACAAGGTCAAATTAGTATTTATTGGCCGGATTAGGGCAAACGCCAAACCAAATGCTAAATTGGGTTTGCATTTCAAGTTCTGATTTCTGAACAAAGAATTGGTTCGAGGTTGGAACCGTCCCAATCCTACAACCAGTCCCTGTGACCTTCCCTTTCCCTCCTAACATTTTCCGGGAAAGGAAAAGATAGGAAGAAAAGAAAATTTAGAGGAATGGAAAGAAAACTAGCGAGGAGTCGTCGAAGAGTAAGTAGACGGAAAAGTTGGGTTTGCCGTTAAACCCTTCTCCCACTCGTTTTCATATCCCGCGCATCTCACAAGGACCGAAAAGGAAAATACCACTCTCTCTCTATACTTTCTCTCACTAAAACTCTTCATTCCCCTCCTCTCAGGGTAAGCAATTTCCCCCTTCCACCTAGGGTTTACACCTTTTTTTATTTATTTATCTCTTGTTGGTTGCTGAATCTTCGATTCGAATACCCAGGGCATATATGCCCGACCCGTATTCCATGGAGGAAGAGAAGAAGGGCAGTGGTGGTGGTGATTCGTTGAGGGTTTTGACGTCGTTTGTTGAGGCCGGTGACCGGCAGAGATTCACGGTGGAGCTCCGACCTGGAGAGACTACCATTGTTTCGTGGAAGAAGCTGATCAAGGACACCAATAAGGCCAATGGATCCACCTCTGTTCCCGAGCCTCCTTCCAATGCTCACCCCGCCCTCGAGTCCCGCATCGCTCCGGTGAGAGGGTTCACTTCTATATTGCATTATATACGTCAGTGTGTGTGTGTGTGTGTAATGTGTATATACATGTTTTCATACGCGTATATATGTACATATATTATATTGAAGTAGTTATGCATAAGAATTGCGAGGTTTTTGATGATTCGGTGTTTAGTAAAATATGATGTGTATTCAGGGTTGGTTGTGTTTATGGTTATGGATTGCTGATGATAACTTTCTTGTAATTGTAAACTTCAGGGAAAGCTCAGGCTAGTTATTGTTATTATATATATATATATATATATATATATATATTTGTGCTAGCAAAAATATTGTATTAGGAAACTATAGCAAGAAGCTGCTAAATCAGAGTGGTATAGCATAACCCTATGTTTGGTTCTTGGAAAGAACAATAGTACAGAGAGGAAAATGCTAAAAGAAATGCCTAAGAAAGAAAGCCATTTTCAACAATTTTTAATCAGTTTTTTTTTTGTCTATTATTTTGTCCTCATTCTTTTAGAGAGCTGAATGTGGATTAAAGAAATTTAGTATAAAACCCATGAAGATTCGTGAATACAAGAGCACCAAAAGGAAACTGAGCAGATGATAGGTTTATATACTGCTTATAGAGGAGATGGTTAGTTTGCAGTCTGGCTCAACACCCATTTTAATAAACTATGATAGATAGGAATAGCCCATTTTGTCTACCTAACCAGCTGCATACTGCAGTCCTCCCTCCCAAGTTTTAAGGTGCACAATTGATATTTAGGAAATGCGAAACCATGACTCAGACCGATCATAAGTTCTTCAGGTGGAAAAGAAGCATTGGTCAAGCTGCATATTGTGCTGTTTCACTCATGGTTTTGACCAATGCCTGGTTGCCAGTTATGAATAATCTTCTATGTAGTGAGCCATCTTTATCTATTTGGAAATAACTTGTCTACCTAACCAGCTACATACTGTAGTCCACCCTCTCAAGTTTTAAGATGCACAATTGATATTTAGGAAATGTGAAACCATGATTCAGACCGATCATAAGTTCTGCAGGTGGAAAAGAAGCATTGGTCAAGCTGCATATTGTGCTGTTTTACTCATGGTTTTGACCAATGCCTGGTTGCCAGATATGAATAATCTTCTATGTAATGAGCCATCTTTATCTGTTTGTAAATAACTATCTTTATCTTCTGTTTGTAAATAACTATGCAGTGAGCCATCATTATGTAAATAATTATGTCTTATGCAAAGATGCTTCTCTGAAGTATATTCCGAGGCATTGGATGTATTTGGACAATTTTTAGTTTTCTAATTATTGACCCATTCAGCTGATCTTGCACTGATTGGTGTTTGACCTATTGTAACTTACTAGGACGGGATACGGAAATTTTTTTAATTGAATAATTTTTCTACACATTACAATAATATATCCTTTTGGGTTGTTTTAAGTCTGATTCGTGAATTTTCCAACAAAAAAAAACCTATATATTACTAATATTGCAATGCAAGCACTTATCTTGTGCTTCAATATAGTCTCAAGGGTTGTACATAATTGAGGTGATGGAATCATCCCTAATTGTTATCTCCCCGGGTTATTTGGATTTGGTTTTGTGGTAGACATTTGGGGGGAGGCGAATTTCTTGAAATGATGGAAATTTCCGTGACCTATGACATGGAATATTGTTATTTGTATTGTCTTGCTTGAAATATAGCAAGGGCCATTCACCATACTTGATGTAATTTGTGAATATTAGTCTATTGGGTCCTCCACACACATATACTCAAGCTATGTTTATGTCTCACTGAAATTGTTAATGCCTAATTATGCATGCTTTCACGTGAGTTTTGGCATTCTTTAACCGCCCATTTTATCTCCTAGTAGTACATACCATGCTTGAATTGAAATGTGTTGATCGGGTCCCATTGTTTGTCTGTTTCGTGAATCTCTCATTATTGAACGGGATAAAATATTTGTTCAAGAAAACACGTAAAGAATTAATGTGCATCACTTTTTTTTTATCGGCATTTATATGCATCCACTTCTCTATTTTGTTTGTTTATTTTCTCATAATTGCATACATTATATGCGGTGCTATATTTATATGGTACTGTCTGGTAATGCTAATTTGTACACGTTGTAATGTGACTAGTGTCGTATAGATAGCTTTGTATTGTATATATTGGTTTGTTGCACATGGAGTAGTGGTTCACTGGTTTGTTTCTACTGGATGGCTATGTAGTAGCATGCAATCATGCTGATTCCACAATTCTTCCTTTCTGCATCGCTTGACTTAATATCATTATGTTCATGTTTTGGTTGTAGTAATTATTTTTATATGTGCATGTTTTGGTGTGTTTAGTGTCACACAAGTTCCCTATCGCATAACATCCCCATTCCCTTTTTTATGTGCCATTACTTGTACATAGATTGGTGCTTTTCTTTTATGCATTGTAAGATTTGTAGTTGCACTTAAACTTTCTAGGGAGAACCTGCTGAAACTGAACTGAATGATGCACCTGCTCCAAATCGTTTCAGTGCTGTTATTGAGAAGATTGAACGCCTTTACATGGTATGTAATATTTCACCAATTTTTTTATTAATCATGTTTTTGGTCTCTTTGAGTCTTTTGTAAGCATTATGTCACTGAAATTCATATTTAACAATTAACATGCAAAAATATGTACCAGTCATCTTCTTTTACAATATACAGAATTAGATACATGACAAACAACCTATTCTTTTCAGGGTAAGCAAAGTAGCGATGAGGAAGATCTTGATGATATTCCCGACGACGATCAGTATGATACGGAAGACTCTTTCATAGATGATGCTGAGCTGGTTGGTAGCTATATAATGTTTCAATTGTGGGATGGCTATATTGATATTTGTGCAGTACTATGGGTCTTGTAATATAAATATTTTATAAGTAATATGTATTGTTAGTAAATGTTCCTTGGTTACTTGTGCAGGATGAGTATTTTCAAGTTGATAATTCATCAACAAAGCACAACGGGTTCTTTGTTAACAGAGGAAAGTTGGAGCGCATGTGAGTTTTTTTTACTTTCTCTTTGTAGTTTGAACGAGTGACACTAGAGGGGGTGAATAGTGTCTTGGCAAACTAATGGTCAAATAAAAATCTTTCAAACCAAACAAATTAAGATGTATGAATGCATAACAATAATATTTGCAGTAAGTAAAGGAGAATAAGAGAGAAGAGAGCAAACTTGT
Source organism: Hamamelis virginiana (assembly GCA_017140935.1). Classification (NCBI taxonomy): domain Eukaryota; kingdom Viridiplantae; phylum Streptophyta; class Magnoliopsida; order Saxifragales; family Hamamelidaceae; genus Hamamelis; species Hamamelis virginiana. The sequence continues at coordinate 485,190 of JAESVK010001058.1, forward strand.
GATTTTTACATGCAAAACAATAATATGTCCACGCCTCAAGCTCCCTCTTGAGGATTTTCTAATCCACTGTCAAGCTTCTTTGCAGGTGGATAAACCTTTACATTCAGGGCTAGTCTGCGTTAGCTTTTTCTAAAATCACTTTTGGAAGCCTATCTCTTCACATATCTCTTTGGAATTGTGTTCAAATCATATCTTCACATATCAAAAATTTCATACTAGAGGTAATTATGGCAAAAGTTGGAACCTCCTACCTCTTGCCATCACTTCTAATGTGAAAATTTAACCATACTATCATCCCTCAAGTCATTTAAAAGTGATTATCATCCCATCTCTAAGATCAAGTGGAATTTTGAGCTCCAAAAGTGATATTAAGAAAATTTATGCAAACAGGCCCTCACTAGAAGAACCAATCTCCTTCACAAGATTGTAATAGACTCACTACTCACAACCACCAAGGGTTAATCTATAACCCTTTTACAAAAATTTTATAAAAGAGATGATTCGTGGTACAAGAAATGCTTCTTGCAAGCTGAATATTACCAAGTACAAGCTTAAGCTAATAGCCCTTTAAATGATGTAACCAGTGAAAGCTCGACAAAGAGTATTGTGTAGGCTAGAGAGGTTGAAGACAATGAATGCACTGAGTGGTCCAAAATGGTGGGAAGGTGGAGCATTTAAACCCTCTTAAGAAATTCTAGTTGTTGGCCCTTCAACAAATTCAACAAATCAAATTTGAGGTAGTTGGGGGTATTAAATGTTGCTGAGAAGCAGGTGCAGATAGTTTTGTTTGAATGGGGTATAGGCTCGTTCGAATGGACTAGCCATTAATAGGTTAAAATTGCATGTGGCAGCATCTCATTTGAACGGGGTGGGAGCTTGTTCGAACGATTAGGGGTCCAAAAGCTAAACAATGATTCTAGGCACCTTCTTGTTGGAATGGGAGGAAGCCCCGTTTGAACAACTCGTTCGAATGAGCGCTATCCTGGTTCAAACGAGCTTCTACACAGAAGCTCAAAAACAAGTTTTAAGTGCTTCTTCAAATAGGGATCTCCTAACCAACTTAGAGTCCGTTTTAAATTATGATTAGGGTGAGTGAATGGGACTTCCTAGGGACCTTCTAGGTTCATGAGCTTCCAAAAGTTAAGTCAATTAAGAGCTTTACACAAATTTTCTCGAAATAAACAAAAGTAAAAAGAAATGAAATTCTTCCAAGTTGAGCTTTTGGTGTATTTGTAATTTCCCTTAAGCTTGAATTGCGTCCAATGCTCTTGGTATGCTCGATTCCTTGGCATACATATTCTTTGGTACCTAGGTTAGTCACATGCTTAATTGAGCTCGTTAGAGTGCGGAGGCTCGTTTGTCATCATCAAAACCTTTGCAAGGGGTGCCATATGGCTAAAATTCTTTATAGTATTTCTACTCTCATGAATTTAAATAGTTGGCCATTTTTTGTCGGTTTTTTTTCCCAGCCCACTTGGTCTGGTGAGAGGAGGCCACAGTAATTCTTCCTTTTACATGATTATTCATATGTAGCCAGTGGTTATTATATAAAGCAACAATTTCCATAACAATTTAAACTTCAGCCAACTCTTTTATATATCATTGAGAGAAATTTTGTTTCAAATTTTTTAAAACATCCCAAACATTTGAGTCAACATCTGGAGCTTTTCCACTCTCCATTATTTCCCCCTTGGATATTGTTATTATAGTGAAAGGGTAAGAAATTACTACAGGAATCATACATTAAGAATAACGAGTAATTTGAATTTTCCATGTACATACAGTTAGTGATTATGGATGTATAAAATACAGAGTTGTGTATGCAATGATATAATGTCAATGATTACTGTTATTTAGTACGCATTTTGCATTTTAAATTTCAGGAGATACATTGCATTGGATTTCTATTGAATGCTGGGCCATTGAGGATTCAAAATCTATATGGTGTTCATGTAAAAGTTTTTTCTAGAAGCTTATTTAGTTCCTTTGGTTTCAAGGATTTTAAAAAATTGACCTTGAAAAAATTGCTTCATCATCTCATATTCATTCATTTCTTCATCTGTTAGTTGGGGTGGGGTGGGGCTAGCTAAGTCATAGGATCAACTTATGGTCTATATTTAGATTCTCGGAGGCTTGGTCTTGGCTCGTGTTCTCTTTATTGGGATTGGGACCAGATGTTTGATGATTAAGAAAAAAACAAAAGTTCTTACATCTGAGTAGACATCTTTACATCTCCTTTTATTTGGTATTATAATAGTGCAAAGGTAGGAAATTACTACACGATTACTACAATAAGAACATTTGAATGATTTATCTATATTCATTAGTGGTTATGGATGTATACGATGCAGAGTTGTTTATGCTGTTTTATTCTTTTAATTATTTCTGTGGTTATGTCGAGAATGTCATTATTGTTTTAGATTGTTTAGCACATTCCTCACTCATGTCTCCCAGTTGATGATGTCTTCTTGTGGGCTTTTTATGCTAGATAAAATGAATTGATATATTCGTGTTAATCTGTTGACTTTGATGTATTATTTTTATTATTTCCCTTTAACTGATTCCTTTAGTTCCTCTTCTACAAGAAACGAACCTACCTTATTGGCTAACCAGAAACCGAAGAAAAGGCGAAGGAAAGATTTGACAAAAGCTCATGGTGAGGGTGATGATGGTCATGTACCTAATAAACAAGTAAAAATGGGTAAGATGCCAGCTGGAAGGTCAGCGCCATTGGTTGGGAAGAACACTTCTAGTCCCTCTCAAAGTCAGCCTATAAAAAGTGAACATTATGAAGATACAAAATATCAGAGTCAAATGAATGCTTCTGTAATAGGTTCCAAAAGGAAATCTGCTGATACCAAAACTACATTGGATACTTCTCTATCTTTGAAAGTGTCAAATGGTGATGCTTCTTTATCTCTAGCAGAAGCAAAGGATACTGAAAAGCAGAAGACTGTAGTCCTCCAGCCTAAGAACCTCGTTACCAAATGGAAAGATGTGAGTGTGTCTTCTGATGCTTCGCATCAGAAATATCATGACAGAAATGCTTTTACTCAATCCAAATCCCAATCTGGAAGACAATTGAACAGTATTGATGAGCAAGAATTGTCTGTTAGGCCGAGAGAAAAGAACGGTTTTCGTGAACTTGCTGACACTAATGTTTCTGAGGGCAAGCATTCCATGCTAACAACTGTACGTAATCTTCCATAACTCACACACACACACACACATTATTTTTTTTTCCTTTGCATTAATAGATTCATAAATGAAAGCCTTGATCTATGGACATGGACAGGAGTGTTGTGTTCTGTCATGGAATCACCCCAAAATCTGGATATGTGGACTATATGTGTTCATTTTACTATATTGAAGAAATATGTATCCATGTCGCTGCTGTTGATTTTGTATTTAAAATTGTGCAGAAAGCTCCACATATGCATAGAAAGGACGGATCTAGTGTTAGGCCAAAAGGTTCAGTGCTTGAGAAAGCCATTAGGGAGTTAGAGAAGATGGTTGCAGAATGTAAGTTTGTCAATTATTGTGACATCATTTTTCTTTACTTAATTCAACTGAACAAAGCCTTAATCCAAAATTCCAAATGCTCGGAGTTAACTACATGATCCCTTTTCAACTTATTTGACCTTGGCATTTCTTTGTAACTAAAATTATTGTTCCTTTTCTTGTAACATTACAGCAAGACCACCCACTACAGCAAGACCACCTACTATGGAACTTCAGGATGCTGATTCTTCATCTCAGGCAGTCAAAAGGAGGTTGCCTCGAGAAATAAAGCAGAAGCTTGCAAAAGTTGCCAGACTAGCGGTAATTGAGAATAGTTGACATGAGTACATGACTATGGCCATCTAATTCTTGCTTTTTGCTTCAATGGAATTATACATTGCACTCACATTTTTTTAAATTATATTTTACTTAAGCCTTTGAATAAAGTTAAGCCTTTTTCTTTTGGTGATTGTAGCAGGCAAACCATGGAAAATTATCAAAGGAGTTAATCAATCGCCTGATGAGTATTCTTGGACACTTAATACAGCTTAGAACATTGAAGGTACCTCAGTTTTGACGAAGAATGGCGATATAATTCATTAATACCTATTGCTTTGTGTTCCCATTGTAATGATTTCTTTCCATATAGTTGACTTTATTTTTAGTTGGGGCAAGGGTTGGATGATGATTATTATTCCCTCTATCCCAATTTATGTGATCACTTTTCCATTTTGGGATGTCCCAAAATGTGTGATCACTCTGACTTTTCAAATTAAAAATTAGAATAAATTTCCCATTATACCCCTTTATCAAATAACATGGAGAATGACCCTTTCTTTTAGAAGGGTAAAATTGGAACACAAACTTAAAAATATAATTAAGTCAAAGCAATCAATGTATTTCTTAAACGGTGTGTTTAGTCAATGTATGCACATAAATTGGGACAGAGGGAGTATTGTTGATGCTTTTCAACGTAGGGGTGAACTTGCAATCTGGACAAGTTTCTGTTGCTCAGAATAATTCTTTGGCAACTACTTGGCACAGTGGGAAAAGTCTGGAAACCAGTATCAATTGAAAATTTAAACAATAATACTTGAATGATCTTAAGAATTTCAATATTTAGTAGATTAATTGTTGGCCCTCAAATTTACCAAACTGAGTTTGTATTGTCAATATTGTTTTCCCAGGTTGATAATTATTGTCCCTATTGATTATGAGTTGAGTTTACTGCCTAATGCTTGAGTCTTCATATTTCTTTTAATAGTTTCTTTCCTTGCTGTTCTCTTTTTGGGTTATTAGGTATTATTATTAATTGTTTTAATACCATTACTTAGCCAGTAATACTAATTCAGCATTTTTTGCGACAGAGAAACTTAAAAATAATGATTAATATGGGTTTGTCAGCAAAACAAGAGAAAGACAATAGGTTTCAACAGATTAAAAAGGAAGTTGTTGAGATGATTAAAGTGCAGGCCCCTTTGAAGGTATGTTTTTGCCTATGAATTATGTTTACTCCATATGGTAGATGAAAATGGACTGATTCTCTTGTTTTCATATTTAGTCAACTTGACTCAACAAAGCTTCATGCCAAGATTTCTTGGTGTTGGTTACACAACTTCTCTGCTACTTTTCAGCTCTTTGCAGGGCCATTTTTTCTGCTAATCTAAAGCCTGTCCTTTATTTTCTCACTGCCTTGATTCATGCTCTTTTTGCTCTTACTCTTGTTCTTGTAGATCCTCCAACTCAAGTCACTTACCCGTTAAGTTCTAGTCATTAATTTTTGTTGCACATGATCAAACTACCTTAGATGACTTGGTTTTATCTAGTCGTGAATTGGAGCTGCCTCTACCCTTTTATGAATGCATTCATTTCTTGTTGAAATCATATAATTATTTTTTGTTCAGGAAATCCCAACTAAGTAATTCTTTTCATGTAGGAAGCGATTTTTTTTAATTATATTGTTGAAAGGATTGATTTAATTCTAATAATGCTTGTGCAGTACATCAGTGAAAAAACTTCAAATTATTTTAACCTAAATTAATGTCAAATGTATGTTATGTTTTCTTAGGAGTTAGAGCAACAAGCTGGTGCATCGGATGACTTTCAAGAACTTTGTCCCGAAGAAAAAGGAGTCCTTAAAAGGAAATTTAGTATGGATGAGGCGATGGAGGAGAAGATCTGTGATCTGTATGACCTTTATGTTGATGTATGGATTTCTGCTTGCATTCTCCGATTGAAAAAAAAAGTGTTTGTTTGTTGTGGGGAAATGTTTTCTTTAATTGTTTCTTATTCTTTGGTATCTATCATTTCATCGTTCTAGGGGCTGGACGAAGATGCAGCACCGCAAATTAGAAAGCTGTATGGAGAGGTAGTTTATCTTCTCATATTATTGTCTTTTGTCAATTTGTCATTGTTAGGATTGCTACTTACCCCACAGCTTAGCTACTTCCATGGTTTTTCATACATTTTTTCCTCAAACTGCGTTAGATCACTATGGAAACAGCCAAAACAAACAGCTCTGGGCCAATAACTCATTCCTAATTTAATTGTTCAGGGATTTACTTCTTGAAGTATTTAAGTCTTTTTTTACAAAAATGTTGGCATCTGCTCTCTCTCTTTCTCTCTCTCCCCCCGCCCCCGCCCCAGGCCACCTCCACCTGAAAAGAAGAAAAGGTGCAAGTTTACAAGACAGTGCCATCTCTGTACTTGTTTTTGAAATAGCGGTTCCTTTGATGTGTCTCATTACTTTTCTAACTCTGTCTCTCTCTAAACAACAGCTGGTGTCACTTTAACTTGACTAAGTTTTTTACTTTTGTCGCGTTTTAGTATCTGTTTCTTTTGGGTTGATTTTTTTATTTTTTTTGTGATGATTGTGGCTGCTCAAACAGCCTTCAGTATGTTCATGTTGCTTTTATGACTGTGGATATGTCTCTCCCATCTTTGTCCAGCTTGCGGAATTGTGGCCAAATGGATCCATGGACAACCATGGAATTAAACGTGCAATCTGTAGGGCAAAAGAGCGGCGGAGGGTACTTTACAACCAACATAAAGTATGAACATTTTTTTCTTCATCGTGTTTTGAATTCTATTATTTACTATTGATGTTATTAAGAGTTTTTATATATGAAAAACTAACCGTTGGATTAGATACTATTCTTATGCATATCATGCATGCCAAAAATCACAGTGATCCAATGTCAGCATGTAAGTACAGACTGGGAAAAGTCACTTATAAAAATTAAAAATTGTGACAGTTTTCAGCGGTCACAGTTTGTAGTCTGTATTTACATGCTGACATTGGATCACTGTGATTTTTGGCATGCATGTATGCATAAGAATAGTATGTAATCCAACGATCGTTTTTCAAAATACGCATCCCATAATTACCCATGAGCTTTATGCTTACTTTAGAGCTAAAGTAAACATATGCTGATGGGATCATTTCCGGGTATATAAATAAACATACAATTCATTTTTTAGTTGGAGATATGTCTTATGTAGGATGGTTCTTGTCTCAACAAAATTTTGTGCAGTGTTTAGTTATCAATCTTTTCTGTGTTAACTCGATTGTGTTCTGGTTTAGTTATTAGCAATATCAATGAGATTATTCATTTTCTGGAATATAATACTTATCTTTGATTATGTGCAATCGGTGCAAAGGAATCCTATGAGTGATATGGACTCAGTCTGTTTCAGTATGAGTTCTCCTTGAAATTTAGAGACGTATCACAGGGACATGTCTCTCCCTCTCTGTGTGTTTTTTTGTGTCTGTATCATTGTGCTTGGGTGCGCACATGCGCTAGTGGATAAACCAGTATTTTAAAGGGCTCGAAATGCACCTAGGCACCAAGTTCTCCTGGAGCCTAGGCGTCTGCTGCAAAAAAAAGCGCATGCCTGAGTGAAGCGATGCACACATCTTTAAAAAAAAAAACTAATCAAATAAATTGAACAAAATGGTTAATATGTGAACATAAAACTACTAAGAGATCAAAATAGTGAATACTTTAGACTAGTAGGTCAATTGGCTAGAGAGACTTCAAGCATTAAAGCAATCATGTAAAGCTAAAAAAATCACAATTATAATAAAAATAAGGTATCTAATTAAAATTTTAGGGTTCTAATTTAAGTACACAAAATATCTAATCAAAAGTTAGCCACACGGCCACATCTAATAATTTCCAACGTTAAATATCAAAAAGACAATTACAAGTATTAAACAATATAAACAACAACAATAAACAACCTGTTGGTGCTGGAGAGGAGCTGTCTGCTGGTGGAGAGGCAAGGTAGAGAGGAGGCTGTGTGTGGGGGAAGGATTTAGGACTTGCAAACTTATTCTTATGCTTTTCTTTTCTTTTACTTTAATTATTTATTTATATATAGTTGATCAGATAATCTAAAGGCTGGCAGAAAAAAAAAAAAAAAAAAAAAAAAAAAATCTTAAACTTAAATAAGAAAAAGGTAAATGAGCCAAACATAAACAAGCCAAGCTCAAGTAGACCCAAGCTCGACTCATTAATGTTCGTTAACAAGCTCATTTAAGGCTTGTGAACTGGCTCGTTTAGGCTTGAATTAGTCCATAGTATTAGTGGCATAAATGTATTTTTGTTAGATTTTATGATTATTATTCAATAAGTTAACTGATTTGTGGCTAAATTATAAATTTTTATAATTTATATGACAAAATATGTATTCTAAAAAGTAGAGCTTTTATATTTTTATAAGGGCTTATAAGCAAAAAAGCAAACAAATGGAAGTTATTTTGGATCTTGTTTCCTTGGGAAGTAAAATGACTGCCTGCAAACTGTAGATCGAGAGAGAAAAGGGAAGAGGAGGCGGGGGCCACCTGTGGGGGGTTGGGGGGGGGGGGGGGGGAGGGCGGGCAGGGGGGGGAGAGGGGGGGTGGGGGGGGGGGGGGGGAAAAGGAAGAAGTAAGAAGAG